>BLSH010056899.1:353016-364900 GCA_018402905.1 Glandirana rugosa | reverse complement strand
AGATCTGATCAATTTTCAATGATTGGCACCATAGCTTGTAGACTCTATAACTTTCACAAGGACCAAATAATATACACTTATTTGGGTTATTTTTACCAAAGATAAGTAGCAGTATAAATTTTGGCCAAAATTTACAAAGAAAAATTACTAATTTGCAAAATTTTATGACCGAAACAAAGAAAAAGGCATTTTTTCAAAAAAATTTCAATCTTTTTTTATTTATAGCACAAAAAATAAACCCCCTCCTAGTGATTAAATACCACCAAAAGAAAGCTCTATTTGTGTGAAAAAAAGGACGCAAATTTCATATGGGTACCGTGTTGCATGACTGAGTAATTGTCATTCAAAGTGTGATAGCGCTGAAAGCTGAAAAATGGCCTGGACAGGAAGGGGGTTTTCGTGCCAGGTACTGTTGTGGTTAAACTTTAAATTTACAAAAACATGTAATATGAGCACCTACCCAAACTATGCAATCAATTTGTACCCAATCAGGCAGGCCTGTTGTTGGTCGATCTAAAGAAGATTGTAAAATCATATTGTAACATGTATGGTGAGCTTAAAGCGGAGTTCCACCCAAAAGTGGAACTTCCGCTTTAAGTCCTCCTCCCCAGCTCCGGATGCTGAAACTGAGCTTTTGGGGAGGGGGGGTGAGGATACCCGATTTTTTCAGGTACTTCCGCCCCGGTCGCCCTAGACGATCGGAAGTGGAAGGTCTCCTTCCCCCTCCCTCCCAAAGTCTTCTGGGACACAGGACAAGTCCTAGAAGACTTGGGACCAATCACAAAGCGCAGCGTCGCTTGCTCATGCGCAGTGTGCGCCCGGCCCTGAAGCTGCGGCCGGGTGCCCACAGTAGCAATGCCGGCGCTGCGGACGGGAGGGGGAGAGGAGCAAGGTTCCGTGCGCCGCCTTTGCTGGATCAGGAGACAGGTGAGTGTCTGTTTATTAAAAGTCAGCAGCTACACTTTTTGTAGCTGCTGACTCTTAATAAACATTCGGAAAGGGTGGAACTCCGCTTTAAGGCAGTATTAAACCCAAAACCATTAAAAACCATTTGATTGGTGGCTGCATTCATTTTCTTTTTTAGTTTTTTTTCCTTCTGTTTTTACTTGGCAATCTGGCCAGCAACACAATTCTTAAATTCGAGTGCATACACTCTGGATGAAGGGAGCAGCAGAGACACCTTTTGGGCAGCAGTATTGTAAGTCTGTGGGGGGGGGGGGAGTGTTAGCTTTACTAGCAGATTTAGATATACTAACAAATTGCCAAAATAAAAACTATCTTTATTTCTATTGCATGGGGGCAGGGGAATTAGTATTTTACAGGAGGTAGGTTGGAAGGAAAATAACTTTGTTTTATATAACAGTTCAATTCACACAGAAGAGGTCTGGATTTCATGCATGATCAACAGATATTTTCTGTACTTGATGAAAATGTTCTTAGCCTTAAATATGAAAACTAATGAAACCACCACATCTAAGGACTGGTAAGTTAGAATATTTTACATGATTTCCCTGTGTTTAAATATCCTAAAATGCTCTACTCCCCAACAACACTTAGCCATTCTCTTCACTCTCTCCCCCTATTATTATCTTTAGTTGCTGGGAGTGAGAAAAGGAAGCCCTGTGTAAACTGCAATCTCTCTAGTTGGAGCTTACACTGAGGACTGTCTGTTGGTCCCCATGTAACAGGGCTGGGCGAATCATCAAGCACCAACTTTGTCACATGTGAATATGGGAGTGAGTCACATGTTCTTCCATACCCAGAAGTACTAGCTATTTTCTTCAGCTCCCAGTGGCTGATAGGGAGGTAAGAGAGTGAAGAAAGGGTGGGAATGTGCTGCTAAGTAACTAGGTGTTAAAGCAAGCCTGTTGTGTTGCTTTGCATGGGCAAAGCACAGGATTACTTTAAAGCAGGGATATGCAGTTAGCTGACCTCCAGATGTTGCAGAACTACAAGTCCCATGAGGCATAGCAAGACTCTGACAGCCACAAGCATGACACCCAGAGGCAGAGGCATGATGGGACTTGTAGTTTTGCAACAGCTGGAGATCCGCTAATTGCTTATCCATTCTTTAAAGTGTTAGTTCACATTTACAGAAATAAAATAAAGTTGAACTTACACCGTACACCCTCCCCATCCCCAGTTACCTCTGTACTTGCCTCCGGTGATGCTGAGCTGTCAGTACCCCCTGCAGTTGGTCCAGTGGTTCAGGAATTTGAAATCCCTATTCTTCACCCTCTTCCCTGGATAAACCAGAGCTATTCTGATTGATCCGTTTCAGAAGCGCTGCATAGAGAAGAGGGTAAAGAGTGAGGATTTCAAACCCCCAGACCACTTCTATTCTGTATATGTGAACTGTTTAAAGTTGCATTTCTGGTATAGTGTGATACAATAGAAATATGTACATCCAACAATGGCATCTTCCTTTGGGCACAGTCTGCATCAGGCTCAGACAATTGTATATTTAAAGCATGGCCCAGCCATGCCATAGGTAGATAAGCTTGAGAAATGCAATCTACTTATGTTCAGTTGAACCATTTACAGTTCATATGACTTGAAGAGAACAGACAACACAATTGTTCTGATGCTACATTATTCCATACTCATGATATAAAACACAAATAGTGTTTATTAGTAATTGCCACATAGAATGCCCATTTTATATGGTGTATAAAAACAGGAGCTTAACACTTATATACTCAACTGGAACATGTCCTAAAGATATAAAGACGAAACAGGCAACAGCTGTCCACAACATATGGAGCACTGTGGTGATGTTTGCTCTAAAGGAGAACTCCGGTCAAAGAAAAAAATGTATTTCCAAGCAGTTATAAGGCCACGTGTAACTTATTTGTTTCTGTTCTACCAGTTTTTGGTGTTTTTTGTAGTTCATGCCTGGTAATTGAACCTTTCCTTAAATCCAGGTAATGTCCACACATCTCCTTCTTATCTGAACTGTACAGGAACAATTAGACCTGTAGGAAATGGAGCACTGGAATCACAGGGTCTATCTTTTCCCAGGTTCTGTCCTTTTATTTTTGCTTTTTATAGGGACTGTGCTATGTCTCCAGGTAAACTGTTGCTTTTAGAGCACCCAATTTAGTTGTAACTTGTTGCTTGTTATTTATTACATTTTTTTTTTTTTTACTTATTTAAAGTAAATCTCACCACTTCCCCAATGCCTTAAAAATGACAATGTGCATAGTGAAATTTAGCCCCAGAGGTACATGGGTGAAGACTAAAAGGCCCAGTTCTCCACCTTTTCATCCCTTACCCTTTTTAGCATGTAGAGCAGTGGTTCTCAACTCCTGTCCTCGGGACCTCAGAACCCACTAACAGGCCACTTTTGCAGGATAACTGAAATACATCACAGTGATATCATTTGTTGCTCAGTGATTGCAGTATTCAAGTCTGCATCTCCCCAAGGTAATCCTGAAAATCTGGCCTGTTAGTGGGTCCCGAGGACCGGAGTTGAGAACCACTGATGTAGAGAATGATTGAATAACCTGACAATGGCTTGCAGGTCATTCAACACAATAACATTAATTCAACTTTTTTTTTTTAGTTCATGTGCACTTAAAATGTTACTAAACCTAAAACTGTTTTTACCTTAATGCATTGCTTGGATTAAGGTAAAAAAAACATTTTCAGTGTCCCTGTGCCCCCATATTCCTGTGTGAAGGAGGAGGAGAGGGAGAAGAGATCAGCGCTGTGCATGGCTGCATTTTTTCTCCCCTTACTTCCTCTTTACACTGCATTTGAGCAGCAGTAGGAGCCTTTGGCCCTTGATGCTGTCAATCAGAGGAATGGGGGGGGGGCTAAGTCCCGCTGCGTATATCTATGGAGCTCGGCTCTGCAGACACACAGCTTGGGAGCGCGGGGACCACCTCTCCCCATAGCAAGCAGCTGGCTCTGGTGGTCAAGCCTAAGAAGAGGAGGACCCGAGATCGCCGCCGGGGATCCCAGAAGAGGAGGATCTGGGCCACTCTGTGCAATACCACTGCACAGAGCAGGTAAGTATAACATGTTTGTTATTTTAATAATAAAAAAAAAATTTAGAGTTTAGTAACACTTTGAGCCCTGGTTCACACATGTGCGATGCGGGAACCACCGCGATTATAGAGCCAGTTTCCGCATCAGTCCCGCAGACAGTTCACACTGCCTTCTGCGAACCGCTGCCGGTGTCATTACAAAGTTAAAAACACCCCCAATTTTGTTCACAGATCGCAGTGCAAACTATGAACTCGCACATGAATCGGATCTCATGGGTGAGAACACCCATGCGATGCGATTCTAATGCGGGCAAAAAAAAGGTACATGCACCTTTTTTTGTGAATCTAATGCGAGTTCAGCTATACATCTGTATGGCTGAACTCCTACTGCTCAGAGATCACATGTGATCGGCACCTTCAGTGCGGGTGCGAATTACATGCGATCTTTGAGATCGCACAAGTGTGAACCCAGGCTAAAGGATAAGTTCACCATGCGGGTGAAAAAAATATGCGTTTATTATTTTTTGTTGCAGGAGCCTGTAAAGCATTGCACCAGCGATCAGCAGATACCATGCAAGTCTCCTGCAAGTCTGTCAATGTATCTGCTTGCTCGTATCTCGTACGAGGAAGCCTATACACTCTGACAGGAAGAATCAATGAACTACCACGGCACTCACTTGTAGTTTTCCATTCACAGAACACTGTGAACGAGTGACAGCTAGCAGGGGGAGAAGATCCCCCACTAGTTGTCAAATCGGGGGGAGCGGGGGCAATGCTTTCATAACATGTTACATGTTACACCCCGAATATGGGTGTAACATGTAACATGTTATGAAAGGTAAACTTAGGGTTAGTTAATTAACCTTTACCATAAAACTGCCTATGCAGATAAGGGGTTTCTGTAGATAAAAACAACTGTGACTAAAGTTGAATAATGCCCTTGCTGGGTTAAACAAAACAATGACAGCTCAGGTCGGAGCCGCTGTGCTAGCAATCCGATGTTAGTACAGCGATCTCCCCTGCTGAGCTATTGTGTTCTGACAGGGGGTGGCCCACCTGCCAGCACACTCCGGTTAGCGATCTCCGCCATTGGCTAAAAGCACCGACCAGATGCCATCGGCACACCTTTTTCAGCCAGGAGCCGAATGGCTGGCTTCTGTCAGACCGGCTTCCGTACAAACGGGCCGAATGTTGGACAATTTCTATTGAACCAGCCAATGCCAGCCGACATTCGGCCCATGTGTACTAGTCTTAAAGTGTAGGCCATTAACATACCTCCTGACACCTTCTTGGAATACCCCCAGGACATTGTTAGAACATTACTAAGTGGGGCCTAGTCATTACTGCTCATGTTCACCATCACAAATGCTGAGCTCAAAGCTACTGCATCAGGGGAGAGAAAGAGCATTTGAGGGGGCTTGAATCAGAGAAATGGCTCACTCCTGTGATGGTGAAAGTGAGCAGTAATGTCTAGAAGTATTCCAGTCAGGCTTCGGAAGGTATGTAAATGGCCTACACCTATAGCAAGGACATTATTCAACTTTAGTCAGAGCTGCACAGTTTGTTTTTATCTACAAACTCCCCTTAACTGCATAGACAGATTTTTGGTGAAGGTGAACTAACCCTTTAAAGCAGTGGTTCTCAACCTCAGTCCTCAAGTACCCACAACAGGCCATGTTTGCAGGTTTTCCTTTATCTTTCGCGGGTGCTTTAAATCAGAGTCAATGGCTTGGTACTTTGGACAGCTATTTTATCTAAGAGAAATTCCCAAAACATGGCCTGTTGGGGGTACTTCAGGACCAAAGTTGAGAACCACTGCTTTAAAGCAACATTTTCATTTTCTGATCTTTACAGAAACTACTGACAAATATGAATTTTATATGAATTATTCTGCTTATAAAATCTCATGGGTACCTTATCAGTGAATAAAATTTCTGCCCTAGTCTGTCCCTTAAGACCCAGTTATTCTTTTGTCAAAGCCTTCTTGGTTCTGACATGGTATAGAGAAGACGAGGCCAGGCTGCCATCCCAGCCCACACTTTATAGACACTTCTCACCTTCCTATGACAATCATGTGTCACTAGTCTGCATACATTCAGAGCCAGGGGCAGTGGTCTGAGATGAAAATCAGAATCTAGCTTCTGACTCTGGGCAAAATGTCATAATTTGCATATCAGTAAGAGCCGGTTCACACAGGGGCGACTTGTCAGAAGGCTTGAGTGGCCCGACAAGTCGCGCTCCATGCATTGCATGGAAAGTGTTCTAATAGGAGCGACTCAAGTGGCTCCGACTTAGAAAAAGGTTCCTGTACTACTTTGGGGGAGAGTTCAGGTGACTTGCATCGACTTCTTTTACAAAAGTCGTTTGCAAGCCGCGCTGAAGTTGCGCTGTGCGGAGTCGCGCTGAATCGCCCCTGAAGTCGGATCGCCTATGTGTGAACCAGCTCTAAAAGTGTTGTTTTATCTGTTTGCATATTTTGTAAAAAGAAAGAAACAAGAGTTAATTTGGAAGAGCTGGATATAGAGGTACTACAATGTTTATATTTTAGGGTCCATTTATATATTTGCTTGAAGTTCTTCTTTAAGAATGAATAGAAAACATCAACACTGTAATAACTGGGGAGACAAAGAACAGCAATTTATTATCCCTAAGGGAGACAATACTGAATGTAAGATGTTAAAATGAATCATCATTACGAACTGTATTATTTAAAAGAGACCCGTCAACAAGTTATCAATGACACATGCATGTTAAAGTTGCATAGCATGAGAAATGGGACTACTAATTCAATGTGCTCTGTACCATGTTCTGATATAGGAAATCAATATGTTCAGTGGCTAATCTAAATGTGACCTTTCTTCTGCCTCATTTAAATGAAATATTGATCAATATCATCCACTTTGCAGCAATAGTTAAGTGGTTTTCTTTCATCTCTTGCACTCTCAAGTTGAATAGTGATCTTATGACACAGACATTAAGCTCGTGTAAACACATGTGCATTGCTCTTAGGAGTCCTGAAAATTCCCATTTTCATATTGATAGGAAGTTTGTTCATCAAAGTCCTGTGTCATTCCCTTCTGTTTCCGCCATCCTGCCCTGCGTACTTCATTACTCTGAATAGTGGCGCCATAACTCATCTTTTTTGTTGGGCTGGTGAATGACTCATTGTTCAGTTCAGTTTCCTCCGCCAGTTCATCATTCTCGATAATTCCACATTTATCTTCACTAAGGTTTTCTGGATCTGCCCATTCCTGCTTCTCTCCTGAAGCGAAGATGCCATAGAATAGAACACCACTATAGTGGACTATTGCTGCTATAAGAAATACATTCTGCCATTCTTCACGTGTCTAGAATGAAAGTAGAAAATAAGGCTGATTCTGAGAAAAGTAATTAACTGTATACCAGATACATTCTACCTTCAGAGGATGCCACCTCCACCCTTGGCTTTAATTACTTTCCTTTACTCCCTAGCAGAAGAGTATATGTACTTTAAATTACAGTTCCTGAGACCCACACTGCAGTTAGGTTATATAGCCTGGTCTAGGTCCCGACGAGCCTGTGAATGGCTAATGAAGGGGCAATACCACACCAATGATATCAATGCTCTGTCCTCTCCTCCTCTAAGGAAGATCTCGTAGTTAGATGGATGGCACCATGCAAAGTTGTTTATCCCCTTCCCATCCACCTGCCCTGGCATCCCCTTTAAAAGTTCTTAAAGCCCAGGGGGAAAGGAAGTTTTAACGATCATGTCACCACTGTGATTGGCTGTCGCAGTGGTCCATTGATTGGAAGCCAGTCTACCGATGTTTTCTTGGGACCTAGAACCATTTTCAGTAACTTGGTCTTTGTGCTAGGAGCACGCTCCCAGTACATAAACATCGCCTGCCCAGCGATGCACATGTGGGTGTGTCGGCTTAAAAGCTTATTACTGCCTGTGATGTAAAGGAGTTAAAGTGGAGTTCCACGCAAACGTGGAACTTCCACTGATCTGATTCCTTCCCCCCCTCCGGTGTCACACTTGGAACCTTTCAGGGGGGAGCAGATACCTGTCTTTAACAGGTATCCTGTCCTCACTTCCTGGAGTCTGGGCCGTGGCAAATTATGTCAGCAGCCTGGCTCCCTCCTCCTTCCCCCACTGCCAGGCCAGTAGCAGAGGGCAGCAGTGCCTCGCGCAAGCACACTAGGGGCCCGGCGTGAAGTCGTAGTGCTACACTGCTGGCTTCCCTTACCCACAATGGCAGCAGCAGCACCCGACAGCTGATGGAAACATCAGCTGCGGTGCCGACATCGCTGGACTCCAGGACAGGTAAGTGTTCTATTATTATAAGTCAGCAGCTACAGTATTTGTAGCTTCCGGCCTTTAATTTTTTTTAGTT
The DNA here is from genome assembly GCA_018402905.1 of Glandirana rugosa. NCBI lineage: Eukaryota > Metazoa > Chordata > Amphibia > Anura > Ranidae > Glandirana > Glandirana rugosa. The sequence continues at coordinate 356,532 of BLSH010056899.1, read as the reverse complement.
CTGGGCGGACCTCCGCTTTAACTAGACTTATAGTGCTGCTTTTTCAATTCCCAGTCAGAGTGATGATGGGCTGACATGATGTAATTTTTTCATCTCTGTGTAAATATATTTAATGATACATAAATAAAATAGTTGATAAAAGTGTGCATTTTATGTCTTCCAGGAGTACAGCTTTCAATAAAGCTTTTTTAAACTGACCATATACTAAATTGTGTCTTATTGGGAATGTGATATTATATAACATAGTAGATGTTCCATGTTTTCCTGTAGTCTTCTGCTTCTGGCTGAGCTCACCTTTTCAACATAAATTTGCATAATTTAATCCAGTGATAAGAAGCCCAATGATAGTGTACACATGGTTTACCTTGTGCTTTGTCATAGCGCCAACAATGAGTGGACACACCATTCCAGATAAGGTTCCAACTCCATTTGAGATCCCCATGAGAATGCTGGCGTATCGGGGGGCGATATCTAAGTGGTTCACATTAAAACCTAGAAAAAGAAACTAGTTTCAAAAACATGTATATCAAATAAAAGGCATAACACAATCTTTCACAAATGAGTTTTTATTAGATTGGAACTATGATTAAAGAATTTTACCTGTTTGATTATGTAGCAATTAGAAAAACAAAATAGCTTATGCAGAACATCAAAGTCAACTATGCGTTCTGGCAAGTTTTACTTGGAGAGGAGAGTCCTCTGCGTCAGTATTTATATGATATTAAAGGGAATAACTGCATTACAGTTGGGATGATTTATGTAAACAGTGGCAATAAAAATGGACTGTCTTTAACCACTTTACCACTGGGCACTTAAACCCCCTTCCTAACCAGACCAATTTTCAGCTTTCAGTGCTCTCACATTTTGAATGACAATTACTCAGTCATACTACATTGTCCCCATATGAAATTTTCATCCTTTTTTCACACAAATAGAGCTTTCTTTTGGTGGTATTTAATCACCATTGGGGTGTTTATTTTTTGAGCAATAAATGGAAAAATACCGAAAATTTTGAAAAAAAATGCATTTTTCTTTATTTCTGTTATAACATTTTGCAAATTAGTAATTTTTCTTCATAAATTTTGGCCAAAATTTATACTGCTATATATCTTTGGTAAAAATAACCCAAATTAGTGTATATTATTTGGTCTTTGTGAAAGTTATAGAGTCTACAATCTATGGTGCCAATCACTGAAAATTGATCACACCTGATGCACTGACGGCCTATCTCATTTCTTGAGGCCCTAACAAGACAGAAAAGTACAAATACCCCCCAAATGACCCCTTTTTGGAAAGTAGACATTCCAACGTATTTAGTAAGAGGCATGACAAGTTTTTTGAAGTTGTCATTTTTTCCCACAATTCTTTGCAAAATGAAGATTTTTTTTTTCCTCAAAATTGTCATATTAACATGTTATTTCTCACACCCAGCATATGCATACCACCAATTACACCCCAAAACACATTCTGCTACTCCTCCTGAGTATGGTGATACCACATGTGTGAGAATTTTACACAGCCTGGCCACATACAGAGGCCTAACATGCAGGGAGCGCCATCAGGCGTTCTAAGGAAATAAATTGCACATATAATTTCCTGACTACCTCTTGCACTTTTGAAGGACCTGGAGCACCAGGGCAATGGAAACGCCCAAAAAATGACCCCATTTTGGAAAGTAAACACCCCAACGTATATTCTATGAGGCATAATGAGTCTTTTGAATGGTTCATTTTTTCCACAAGTTTTTTGAAAATGTGGAAAGAAAATGAAAATGCATTTTTTTTACACAAGGTCGTCCATTTATACAATATTTCTAACACACAGCATTTACATAGCAAAAATGACACCCTAAAATATATTCTGCTACTCGTCCCGAGTATGGTGATACCACATGTGTGACACTTTTACACAGCCTGGCCACATACAGAGGCCCAATATGCAGGGAGCACCATCAGGCGTTCTAAGGACATAAATTACACATATCATTTCCTTACTACCTCTTGCACTTTTGAAGGTCTAGGAGCATCAGGGCAATGGAAACACCCAAAAAATGACCCCATTTTGGAAAGTAAACACCCCAACGTATATTCTATGAGGCATAATGAGTCTTTTGAATGGTCCATTTTTTCCACAAGTTTTTGGAAAATGTAGAAAGAAAATGAAAATGCATTTTTTTTTTACACAAGGTTGTCCATTTATACAATATTTCTAACACACAACATGTACCTAGCAAAAATTTCACCCTAAAATATATTCTACTACTTGTCCCGAGTATGGTGATATCACATATGTGACACTTTTACACAGCCTGGCCACATACAGAGGCCCAACATGCAGGGTGCACCATCAGGCGTTCTAGAGGCATACATTTCTAATCTAATTTGACTACCTATTACATTATTGTGAGGCACTGTGGTGGCACTGATGGGCGCTGTAGTGGCACTGATGGGTGCTGTAGTGGCATGGATGTGTCATGGATGAGAACTGATGTGGTGGTATGGATGAGCATGAATGAGGCATAAATGAGCACAAATGGGGGTGAATAAGCCATAGATGGGGATGACTGAGCCCGGATGGATGGGTGAGCATGGATGCATTGGTGAGCACGCATGCATGGGTGAGTACAGATGGATGGCTGAGCACAGATGGATGGGTGAGCACGGATGGATGGGTGAGCACGGATGGATGGCGGAGCATAGATGCATGGGTGAACACGGATGAGGCTGGATGGGTGAGCACGGCTGGATTGGTGAGCATGGATGAGGCTGCATGGGTGAGCATGACTGGATTGGTGAGCACGGATGGATGGATGAGCATAGATGGATGGCGGAGCACGGATGCATGGGTGAGCATGCATGCATGGATGAGCACAGATGGATGGCAGAGCACGGATGCATGGCTGAGCATGAATGCATGGCTGAGCATGGATGCATGGGTGAGCATGGATGGATGAGTGAGCACGGATGGATGGGTGAGCATGGATGCAAGGGTGAGCACGGATGGATGGCGGAGCACGGATGCATGGGTGAACACGGATGCATGTGTGAACACGGATGAGGCTGGATGGGTGAGCATGGATGAGGCTGCATGGGTGAGCACGATTGGATTGGTGAGCACGGATGCATGGGTGAGCATGGCTGGATGGGTGACCACGGATGCATGGGTGATGGATGAGTGAGCACAGATGGGTGAGCACAGATGCATGGGTGACGGATGAGTGAGCACGGATGGGTGAGCACGGATGCATGGGTGACAGATGAGTGAGCACGGATGGGTGAGCACGGATGCATGGGTGACAGATGAGTGAACATGGATGGGTGAGCATGGGTGACGGATGAGTGAGCACAGATGCATGGGTGACGGATGGGTGAGCATGAATGGGTGGGCATGGATGCATGGGTGACGGATGGGTGAGCACGGATGCATGGGTGACGGATGAGTGAGCACGGATGGGTGAGAGGTACGGGTGGGTAAGTACGAGTGGGTAGGCAGTGGGTACGTAGACACGAGTGAGTA
>BLSH010056899.1:335662-346170 GCA_018402905.1 Glandirana rugosa | reverse complement strand
GGGGTCCAGAGGTGCAGGGGGTTGTGAAATGTAAAGGGTCCAGAGGTACAGGGGGTTGTGAAATATAAAGGGGTCCAGAGGTAAAGAGGGTTGTGAAATGTAAAGGGTCCAGAGGTACAGGGGGTTGTGAAATATAAAGGGGTCCAGAGGTACAGAGGGTTGTGAAATGTAATGGGGTCCAGAGGTGCACGGAGTTGTGTAATGTAAAGGGGTCTAGAGGTGCAAGGGGTTGTGAAATGTAAAGGGGTCCAGAGGGTTGTGAAATGTAAAGGGGTCCAGAGGTGCAGGGGGTTGTGCAATGTAAAGGGGTCATAAGGTGCAGGGGTTGTGAAATGTAAAGGGGTCCAGATGTGCAGGGGTTGTGAAATGTAAAGCAGTCCAGAGGTACAGGGGTTGTGAAATGTAAAGGGGTCCAGAAGTGCAGGGGGTTGTGAAATGTAAAGGAGTCCAGAGGTACAGGGGGTTGTGAAATGTAAATGAGTCCAGAGGTACAAGGGATTGTGTAATGTAAAGGGGGCTAGAGGTGCAAGGGTTGTGTAATTTAAATGTAATGTAAATCCCCAACCACCACCACTGATCCCCTACCCCCTCATTGCCACCACCACCACCACTTATCCCATCCCTCCCACCACCGCCACTGATCCCATCCCCCCCTTATCACCATAACTGATCCCATTCCCCCACTCCACTGCTGCCACTGATCCCATCTCCCCCACCGCTCGCTGCCACTCATCCCAACCCCATGCTCCAGGGGGCCCATGCCTCACCCCTGTATATCTGGATAGGAGAAGGGGCGGCATATGGAGGCACAGGGTCGGCTCTACCACTAGGCGGAGTAGGCGGCCGCCTAGGGCGCTCTTCTACCCAGGGCACCAAGCCCCTATCCATACACTACCCTAGCCTGTCCATATACCTGCAGACCACGGCTGGCATGAGGAAGCGAGCCGGTGCCACCATTATTTGTCTTTAGGCCGGATCCAGAGGCACAGGTGCAGGCCTGTGGACCACGGCTAAAGGAATAGGTAGAGAGGCGCTGCAAAAATCTCCACCTCCGCCACCTCCATCGTATACATGGACAGCGCAAAGGGGGTGGAGTCAGGGGCTGAGCTAAAGGGGGGGCGGCAAAATGAGGTTTCGCCTAGGGTGTCAAAAATCCTTGCACCAGCCCTGTGGAGGTACCAATACCCTTGATTTTCCTCCTGCAGTCACTGAAAAGGCTACTTCTCATCTAACTCCTGCCAGCATTCAACGGCTGCAGGAAGAAAACGGAGGGAGATCGGTTCCTCCATATGCCGCCCCGCCGATTCTCCTATCCAAGTGTACAGGGGTGACACATGGGCCCCCCGAAGCATGGGGCTGGATCACTCTGTGGGTCAGGGGGGTCCTTTATGATTTCTTGCCCCGGGCCCCAAAGGTCCTAGTGACGCCTCTGTTGCCACTCTTCCATAAAGGTCAGATTTGTGGAGTGCACATCTAATAGTTGTCCTGTGGACAGATTCTCCCACCTGAGCTATGGATCTCTGCAGTTCCTCCAGAGTTACCATGAACCTCTTGGCTGCTTCTCTGATTAATACTCTCCTTGCCCGGCCTGTCAGTTTTGCAGCTGTGCCATACTCTTTCCACTTTCGAATGATGGATTAAACAGTGCTCTGTGAGATGTTCACAGCTTGGGATATTTTTTTATAACCTAACCCTGCTTGAAACTTTATCCCTGACCTATCTGGTGTGTTTCTTGGCCTTCATGATGCGGTTTGTTCACAAAGGTTCTCTAACAGACCGCTGAAGGCTTCGAAGAACAGCTGTATTTATACTGAGATTAAATTAAATACAGGTGGACTCTATTTACTAATTAGGTGACTTCTGAAGGCAATTATTAGATTTTAGTTGGGGTATCAGAGTAATGCCTCGTACACACGGGACGACGATCATACTTACAGAGCACAGAAAGAACGTTCAGGTGCATGTAATTAGCATCCGGCCGTTCCTGACTTCGGAGCATGCGTGTTTTGCACAATACAACTTGTTGTACCAACTGCTCTGTACACCCGATACAACGGTCGTATGAGCGCTTGTTGGTATGACCAAGTTTTCTAGTTTGCTCAAACAACTCCCTTGTACGACCGTCGTATGTTCGGCTGTTCTAATCGCGCATACGAACGATTGATATCGTACACAACGGTCGTTAGTACGACCTGTTGTATACGATCATCGTCCCATGTGTACGAGGCTTAAGGCTGGGTTCAGACTATCTGAAAAAAAAACGGTCCGACTTTGATCCTACTTTGCTGTGCGATTTATGGTCCTACATAGGGTCAAAGTCAGACCGTTTTTCTGTGAACAGTGATCCGACTTTGATCCCGACAATGCCAGGCACCTTGTGCTCTGGGGATCTTGAGGGGAAATTCCACGCCAAATTTAAAAAAAAAAACTGGCATGGGGGTCCCCCTCCAGGAGCATACCAGGCCCTTTGGTCTGGTATGGGTTTTGAGGGGAACCCCCACTCCGAAAAATGGTGTGGGGTCCCCCCCAAAATCCATACCAGACCCTTATATGAGCACGCAGCCCGGCAGGCCAGGAAAGGGGGTGGGGACGAGCGAACGTCCCCCCCCCTCCTGGACCATACCAGGCTGCGTGCCCTCAAAAGAGCCCATATGATGTCACATCCTGGGGTGGAGCTGTGACATCATATGGGACGGGGCCTCCGGATGATGTCATCTGGTGGCCACGCCCCATGCCAATATAAGGCACAGCACACAGCGGAGAGGGCATTAGTGAAGGAGATTGCGTCGTGTCGATATGGGAAGAAGAAGAAGAAGGAGAGAGGAAGAATAGAGGGAAGGGGACTGCGGAGAAGACTGGCAAAAGAGCAGAAGACGCCGCAGAGGAGAAGAAAGAAGACCCCTCAGAAGATGGAAGACCCCGCAAAAGAGCCGAAGAAAGGAGAAACCGGAGAGGGGAGAAGACACCGGAGCTGATTTAATAAAATATTTTAAAACCCTGTGTACTGTGTGTTTTTTTGTACACTTTCTTCCCAGGTAAATGGGTAGGGGTACTATGTACTCCATACTCATTTACATAGGGTGGGGGGCCGGCATCTGGGGGCCCCCTTGTTAAAGGGGGCTTCCAGATTCCGATAAGTCCCCGCCCGCAGACCCCGACAACCAACGGCCAGGGTTGTCGGGAAGAGGTGCTTGTCCTCATCAACATGGGGACAAGGTGCTTTGGGGTGGGGGGCGCAGAGCCCCCCCTGCCCCGAAGCACCCATACTCCCCATGTTGAGGGCACGTGGCCTGGTATGGTCCAGGAGCCTGCCAGGCTGCATGCTCGGATAAGGGTCTGGTATGGATTTTGGGGGGGACCCCACGCCATTTTTCGGCGTGGGGGTTCCCCTTAAAACCCATAACAAACCAAAGGGCCAGGTATGCTCCTGGAGGGGGACCCCATGCCAGTTTTTTTTTTTAAATTTGGCGTGGAGTTCTACATATTTTCTGGAGTCCTGCAAGCAGCATCTTTGGGGCGGTGAGGGGAGCGGTAATATACCGCTCCTCTACCGACCCTGCCATTGAAATGAATGGCAAGCGCTTCCGAAGCTGCTGCACACCGCCTCGGTAGCGCTGAGCGCCGGCACTTTTAACCCCTTTTTAAACCCTTGTGGGGGGTTAAAAGCACGGTGCTCCCGCCCGCATAGCGGAGCCCTATCGCTGGTAGAACTCCGCTAAAACTAGCGGGATTTTACCGAGACCGCTGGTACTGCTTCAGTATGAAAGTAGCCTTAGTATTATGGATATTCTAAACACTTGGGACTAGTCCCTTTTGTAGACAGCGCTTGCCCAGATGTGAAATATTTAAGTGTAAATACAAGTTAGTTCATATATAACAATAGTGCAATCAATTGTGACTGTTACATATCTATGTGCAATCCCACAATCATGTGCAATTATTACAAAAAGTGCATAAGTGCTAAAATAAGAAACCTTATAAACATATCATAATATGCATTAAGAGAGTATACATATACAATTATGTATATAGTCCAATATCTTGGCTCACTAAATAATTAATTTTCAATCTAATCCATGTGCAAACCATGCAAGTATATAACAATGTGACATTAGTGAATTAATTATTATTAATAGGTTACTGCAGCGCCTCGCATAGGTATCAATACAGTTCATAGACAGCTGCTGCTGCAATAGTTCTTTAGTTCTTTCACTGCACCATAAAAATGACTGTGCTTTTCTGTGCTATCTTCATAAGTGCCGTGCTTCTAGTGACACCCCAATTCCACAATGAAAATGAGGGATAGGTCCCTACTTACCAGACCTTGTTGACCCTCTTGTTGTACGACAAAGAGAAATTAAACAGCGCTTGTATTGATCTTACTCAGACCCTGGATCTTTGATTTCCCAGCTCCTCCTCGGTGTGGGACCGTACGTAATTCAACAGTGTATATGTAAATTGAAGAAAAAGGACAGGCCTCTCATAGCGTCCAGGCGTCCAGTATCACCAGGCTTTATTTGCCGATGTTCTACAGTAATTACATAAAATCCTGTAGCTTGATGGAAGCCGCGCCTCTTCCTGCCTCAGCGTGCTTTCCAAATGAGTGTGTCCCAGAGCACCTTGCGTTCGAACTGGCGCGTTTCGTCACCAAACATAACGTATTCAGAGTTGGCTAAACTTAACTTAGTTAAACTGATGAAAAAATTTGTTTTTTTACATTTTTTCTGGATATTTATTATAGCAAAAAGTAAAAAAATATTTTTTTTTTCAAAAATTGTCGCTCTTTTTTTGTTTATAGCGCAAAAAATAAAAACCGCAGAGGTGATAAAATACCACCAAAAGGAAGCTCTATTTGTGGGGGAAAAAGGACGTCAATTTTGTTTGGGTACAGCGTTGTATGACCGCACGATTATCAGTTAAATTGACGCAGTGCTGTATCGCAAAAAATGGCCTGGTCAGGAAGTGGGTAAATCCTTCCGGGGCTGAAGTGGTTAATTAAAGTCCAATGTAGAAAGTACCAAGCACTTTTTTGTGTTGCAGGGAAGTGTGTAGGCATTTACCAGAAACAGTAGAGCAGAGAAGGCATGATGAGGTGATGATGATGATGATGAGGTGTTCCCGTGCTCAGGATGTACCCATGTAGAAAGTTCCAGGCACTTAACACCAAAGTAAAAGCAGATGGTGCAACGCTCAAAATCAGTGTAAGTCCTTTGCAGGCTTGTGATGAAATCCACAGTGGGTGCTCTGGCTCTGATGCTCTCTCTCACACCAGTACAGGCATAAATACAAAGAACAGAGCTGGCAACTCCACTCTAACACAATTTGGGTCCAGCTTTGGACAGCACAGTTTTTTGTATTGCCATCAGTGTCCAGCCTTGAGACACGTGTGTTTACGGATTATTGCTTTATTTATTTTCGTACGGAAAGATTCATTTGCACCTAATTGAATTTTTACCTTTGTATGGAAAGACTTATTTGCACAATTGACACTTAAGAGTGACTGGAACACCAGGTCCATTCCTTGTTGCCTCTTTATTGGTGCATAAAAGAAAGTGAGTAAAAATATACGCATTTCAGCTTACAAGCCTTAATCACAGCACTTAACGCCAAATTGGCACTTTGCGCAAGAAGTGGTCAGCCTACCCTCGCAAGCCGTCACAAGAGTTGAACTGAATTCATACTGGGATGGGGTGGGGGAAGATTAACAATTATTCAATTAAGAGCTAATTAAAAAGGCACATGGTGAAAGTGGGGGTTATTTGGCTGAGTGCAAAGCAAGAGGCAGATAGCAAGATGAGGCTAAATGTTTGATAGTGCCCAAGGCAGCATAATAAAAAGTAAGTGTAACTTCTAAAAAACAAACAAGTACAAACGGCAGTTTCAAAGTCTTAGCAAGGCAGAAGTTGACTTCAGTCAAGCAATGAGCCCAGAGTTTGGGAAGAGAGTTTAGTCAGTGGTTACTGACTGGTTAGATTGTGGATTGCAGACAGGCAAAGTGGCTTTTGTGCTGCAGGGAAGCCTTCTGTGATTGGATGAGGTGAGGCGATGACATCACAATCTCCTCATCATCCAATAGGAGAACACTTTGCACTTATTCAGAGTATGCAAAGTATTCTCTGTGTCCTCGATTCGGCAGGACATATACTAAAATTGGAACGATACAGAGAAGATTAGCATGCCCCTGCGCAAGGATGACATGCAAATTTGTGAAGTGTTCCATATTTTTAGACTATCTGTCACTTAACTTAACTCCCCTATGAAATAAACAAAAACTCGAAGGTAATAGCTGGTGCAAACTACCGCTATAGGTGATAGGTCGTGTAAACCTTATTAAGATGGTGTGGGCCCCGCAGCTATTATATATTTTTCATAATACACCCATTTGGATTTCGAACAAATGGTTTAAACGTATAGATTCCCAATTTCGGGATCTTATATGGAGAACGGGACAGGCCTGTATAAGTCTAAATATCCTCCAATATGGTAAGGATCGGGGTGGTCTGGCAGTCCCTCACCCCAAGATGTATTTCCTGGCTTCCCAGCTGCAACAGTTCGCAGGCTGGGGTGCTGAGGATAAGTTGGATACAGCTGCTGTTGGTGTCCTGGACTATTCCAGAGCTCCCGGCCATACCACACTTGGAAATGGATCTCCCGGGCATACCTCACTCTTCACCTACAGGGGACTTGCTTAAAACAGTATGGAAAACAACTAAACAGGCACTGTCTATTTCTGGTATAAAGACATTTATTCCACTATGGCACAATCCAAATTTCGCAGAAGTTAATCAGCTACAGGGGTTCTCCTTATGGAAGAAACAGGGGATACGATTCCTCCATCAACTGTACTCCAATGGCACCTTAAAAACTTTTGAACAGTTGCGTAATGAATTCTTGCTCACAAATGGCCAATTTTATCAATACCTCCAGCTTCAGCATGCCTTGCAAGCCCAAGCGCAAGTGACACCGCTCTCTATATCCTCCTCCCCACTATACAAAATATTATAGGGGCCACTTCCCGTAAGGGTCTAATTTCCCACATGTACTCTGTTTTCAACCATCCAAAATCCTTCCTTACTTAAATGCAGGTCTTCATGGGTCACAGGCATAGGAGAGATAGACGCTGAGAAGTTGGACATGTCATTAGAATCCCTCCCAGTAGTCTCAGTTACTGCCTCCCAAAAACTTTCTCAACTCTTCGTCCTTCATAGGTCATATCGTACTCTGGCCAAACTGTTTGCTTTGGGCAGAAGAGACACTCCTCTCTTCCCAAAGTGTGTAGCTCACACAGGTGACTTTATACATATGACCTGGAGATATCCCAAACTGGCAAGATACTGGGCTGAGGTCATTCCAACCATTACTAAAGTAGCTCGACTTCATATCCCCTTTACCCCACTGGTGTGCCTGTTGGGAGCTATAGATGAGGAGATGTTCCCTAGAGGCATATACTACATGATCACAAGACTGCTATATCTAGCCCGGAAGTTGATAGCAAGATTCAGGATATTGCATTCCTCGCCTACTAAAGCCCAATGGATACATTGTGTCAACAACACTCTTCTTAGAAAACAGCTGGCTTACCGTCACCGCAATGCATCTCAAAAGTTTGATCTTATATGGCAAAACTGGCTATCTAATACCTCAGTAGCCCCGGTACAACTGGTTAGAGACAGATTGCTGCTGATGTAAGTCTAACAGGAAGTCTTGAGCATGAACTCCTAGGTTTAGGGCATAGTATGTTTGACACATATGAGCAAAAAGGATTTAGGTACCCTAGTAAGGCCGATAATAAACCTAGGTAGTCTACAAGGTTTATCCACCTTATAATACTTTATGTAAATCCCAGGGAAGGGGGGAAAAGGAGGGAGAAGTCAGATTGGAAGTCATGTATTATTTTCTTTTATCTTTTCTCATTCATTAAATGCCACCATTCTTGAGATGTATTACAATGACTATATTCATTTGATGCATATTACTTTGCTATTCTGGACACATCAATTGTAATGCTGTCCACTCTACTATGGATACTGTAATAAGTGCATGTGCATTCTTGTTTGACGGCAATAAAATATTGTTTATTTTTAAAAAAAAGTGTTCTCTGTATGGCATCTAAGCGGCAGGGCAAGTGCTCAGCATTGGACCCGGAAGCTAGGAGTGATCACTGCAGTAGTGGTGCCTACTACAGTGACTTCCAGTCTCCATGGGAATCAGCCAGGTATGGAACACGCCAGTGGCGGGTGGTAAGGGTTTTTTTTGGGGGGGGCGGCAAACAACCACCCCCCGTCTGCCGGTTGGTATGGCACTTACTGCATCTAGGTGGCGGGTGACGGGTGGCAGGCTGTGGGCAGCGGCTCCTCGGCTCCTGCTCTGTCCTCTCCTCCATCATGGCGGCTTCCGTGCGTCTCCTCCTCCTAGCCGCCAGGCGTCCAACAGGATCGCCTGTCCTTTCAGCCAATGGGGTGACGGGTCTCAGACCCACTTCCTGATTGGCTGGGAGGAGGATCAGTGCTAGAATAGCAAATATTAATTTGCTATTGTAACACACCTGGGTGGGCTGTGAGCACACTTTCTGCACCCCGCGCCCATCCTATTTTGAAGCCTATTAGAGCCTTTGGCTCTAATCAGTGCTTAAAAAAAGCACATACCTCCATTGGAATTCATGCACCCGGCATCCTAAAAGGGGCCGGACGCATGGACTGGGGGGAGGCGGCGCCCTTGCGCCCTCAATGAACGGGCCGCCACTGGAACATGCATAGTTAGATTGATCCAAGCTGTACCAATATAACTGTGCAAAAAAATCTATATCTGGAATTCAGTTTTATGTATTTATTTTTTTAGTTCATTTTTATTATTTTAATAAATTGTATTATTTTAAAACACTTTTTTAAATTAACGTTATTACTATCATACGGAGGCTGATAAGCCCTATGTGACAGTACATTTCTTACAAACAAATGGAGTACTATTTGTGCTTAATTTGTTTACATGGCTGCAGGGGGCCAAAATCTATTTTATTTATTTATTTATTACAGGTAACTATATAGCGCTCTCAATTTACACAGTGCTTTACGCATATACTGTATATTGTACATTCACATCAGTCCCTGCCTTCAAGGAGCTTACAGTCTAAAATCCCTAACTCACATTCATACATACATATAGGGGCCATCTTTCATCCTGAAGATTGCAGCCTCCTTGGCATTAAGTCAGAGATTTAATCGGGCTTGGGGTATGTTGTAACAATAACTGCCCCGTGGTAACAATTTTTACACAGAATTCCTAGCCAGCTAAACTCCAAGGAAAATTAAAACTACCCTTGCAGTGGGGCTCCCACCACACTGCAAAAGTTACATGCTAATTTTTGTCTAGGGTAGCATTACAAACCGGTTTTACTTGCCATATCCCTCACTTCGCAGACAGCCAGTGCTTTCCTCTTTCTTCCGACACTTTGATTTATAAGCAGACCCCTGGTTTTCTCACATACAATGCAGGATTACTGGCCCTGCATTGTATGTGATGATATCAGCGTGTGAATAGCTGCATGGAGAGGAAGAATGCCAATGTGGGGGTTAAGGTAAGTAAAACTGTTTTCTAAAGTTGTCATGTTTGCACTGTATACCAGTGGATCTGGATGTGCTTCTGGCATAAAATAATTATCTGCTTGCCTCACCCTACTCTCCTGCAAAATTTCCCATTTATTTTTGGGATGTATAGTGAAATGAGACATGTAAAAACCTTTTCTAACTGGGTGGTCAATACAGAAATCAGATCAATTATAGTCTCTGCAGTCAAAGATAGAGAAGCTCTATACCAGTGGTTCTCAACCCGTGGGTCGCAAACCCCTGGGGGATCGATTGCTGATTTCCAGGGGGTCGCAACGTCTCGCTGCAATGCGCATGCGTCGGCAACCCACTATATGCCTATAAGAGCGCAGCTCGGCACTCAGATGACTCACCGTGTCTCTCCTCCTCCCCTCCTGACTGACGTCATTCTCCGTCCTGCCCGCTGCAATTGCCAGATGAGGAGGAGAGACGCAGTGAGTCATCTGAGCGCCAAGCAGCGCTCTTAAAAGCATATAGCTGAAATTGTATTCTAAAACACTGTACCCCTCCTGTGCTTAGCCATCTCTGTACCCCCTCCTGTGCACAGCCACCTCTGTTCCCCCCTGTGCATAGCCACCTCTGTACCCCCTCCTGTGCATAGCCACCTCTGTACCACCTCCTGTGCACAGCCACCATTGTACCCCCCCCGTGCATAGCCACCTCTGTACCTGCCTCTTACTGCAGTCAGTCCTCCCCTCCTCCTCTCTGTGCCACTCAGTAGACTCACGGCTCGACGCGAGAATATCCGTATATCACCCAACGGCTGCGTACGCGTAACGTCGCTCTGCAACGCTGGGGGACCTTTAGTCGTTAGCTAGGGGGTCCCCAAACGCTGGGTGCCCAACTCTTGGTGACCATATCTCGAAGAGATAGAAACTGACGTCTCTGATATTAACTAGACTAAAG
>BLSH010056899.1:316912-335499 GCA_018402905.1 Glandirana rugosa | reverse complement strand
GCCACCTCTGTACCCCCCCCCCCCGGCCTACAGCAATAAAGGAGCAAAAAAATAATTTTACTGTTGAGGTCCCCATAACTTTGGAAATTTTATCAAGGGGTCACGGCACTAGAGGGGTTGAGAAACACTGCTCTATACAGTCAGTCAAAACAAGACCTGGAGCTGATTGTGGCTCAGACCATGAGCTTCGTATGGCAAAATCCATGCTTAAATTGAAGAAAGTGGGAAACACCACTAGACAATTCAGATATGATCTAAATTGGATCCCTTGTGAATACTCAGTGGAGGTGACGAACAGATTTAAGGGATTAGATCTGATAGACAGAGTGTCTGAGGAACTATGGAAGGAAGTGTGCAACATCGTACAAGGCGCAGCAATGAAAACTATCCCAAAGAAGAAGAAATGCAAGAAAACAAAGTGTTTATCTGATGAAGCTATCCCAGCTGAGTTATTTAAAATCCTAAAAGATGATGCGGTTAAAGTGCTGCACTCAATATGCCAACATATTTGGAAAACTCAACAATGGCCACAGGACTGGAAGAGATCCGTTTACATTCCGATACCAAAGAAGGGCAGCGCCAAAGAATGTTTAAACTAGCGTACGATCGCACTCATCTCACAGGCTAGCAAGGTTTTGCTGAAAATTCTACAAGCTAGGCTTCAGTAGCAAGTGAGCCAAGAGCTACCACAAGCATAAGCTGGATTTCAAAGAGGCAGAGGAACTAGAGATCAAATTGCCAACATTCACTGGATCATGAAGAAAGCAAGGGAGTTCCAGAAAAATGTCTACTCCTGCTTTATTGCCTACAGTAAAGCCTTTGATTGTGTGAATTGCAACAAAATGTGGCAAATAATAAAAGAAATGGGAATACCAGACCACCTCACCTGTCTTCTGAAAAACCTGTGTGCAAGTCAAGAAGCAACAGTTAGAACAGGACATGGAACAACTGACTGGTTCAAAATTGATAAAGGAGTGCGGCAAGGATGTATATTGTCACGCTACTTATTTAACTTACTGTTTATGCAGAGTACATCATGCAAAATGCCAGGATCGACGAATCACAAGCCGGAATTAAGATCACCGGGAGAAATATCAACAACCTGAGATAAGCAGACGATACCACACTAATGGCAGAAAGTGAATAAGAACTAAAGAGTCTCTTAATGAAGGTGAAAGAGGAGAGCCCAAAAGTGGGCATGAAATTAAACATTAGGAAACTAAGATCATGTCAACCAGTCCCATCACTCCTTGGCAAATAGAAGGAAAAGAAATGAAAAGATTTTATCTTCCTAGACTCCAAGATCACGGCAGACGGTGACTGTAGCCAAGAAATTAATAGACACTTGTTTCTTGGGAGGAAATCAATGGCAAACCTAGACAACATTATAAAAAGCAGAGACATCAGGGCGGCCCGTCCATTAAGAGCACATGGGCGCCGCCCCCCCAACCTGTCGGACGCATAGATTCCAATGAGGGTTTTTTTTTTAGAAGCATCTGATTAGAGACAGATGCTTCAAAATAGGGTGGGCTCGGGGCACAGAGCACTGCGAACCAAGCCCACCCAGGTGTGTTACAGTAGCGAATGAATATTCGCTATTGTAACACTGATCCTCCTCACAGTCAATCAGGAAGTGGGTCTTTAGACCTGTCACCAGATTGGCTGAAAGGACAGGCGATCCTATTGGACGCCTAGGAGGAGGGGAGGAGACGCACGGTGGAAGCCGCCATGCTGGGGGAGAGGACACAGGAGCAGCTGTCCAATGCCCACTGCCCGCCACCCGCCATATAGATTGGGTAAGTGCCGGGCTGTGAAAGTTGGACCATAAGGAAGGCTGAACGCCAAAGAATTGATGGTTTTGAACTATGGTGTTGGAGAAGACTCTTAAAAGTCCATCGGATGGCAAGAAGATCAAACCAGTCAATCTTGAAGGAAATTAAACCTAAATATTCACTGGAAGGACAGGTCCTGAAGCTAAAACTCTAAGGCTGGGTTCACATCTATGCGAATTGGATGCGGCTTAAACCGCATCCAATTCTCAGGACACTTTAAAACACATTGTTTTCAATGTGTCCGGTTGACATATGTCCGGTGCATTCGCACTCCGCATTGCACAAAAATCGTGTGCCTTTTCTGTGCAGTGCAGTGCGGTGCGAATTCCCAGCCCGTTGAGTTCAATGGGAGCGCATCACAGAGATGCACTCCGCACTGAACGGGGATATTTCCCCTGCTTGTGGCCCCTCCCCATCTCTCCCCCGCAGCTGCTGCACTGTGGGAATGGACAGGAGCTGCCGAACGGTGGCTCCACCCCTTCCCGGCAGCAGACAGGCTGGAATTCTCACTGGACAGGTGTGAATCCAGCCTCATTCTTTGAGAGAGAAGACTCATTGGAAAAGACCCTGATGCTGAGAAACATGGAAGGAAAAAGGAGAAGAGGACGACAGAGAACCAGATGGATAGATAGCATAATCAAAACAATGAACATGAAGTTAAGGTAGCTCCGAGAGGCAGTGGAGGAAAGAAAAATCTGGCCCGCTATGGTCCATTGTTCACGAAAGGTCGGACACGACTAAACGACTGAACAACAGCAAAGTAATGAAACTGTTTAAAAATGTGATTATTTTGTTTCCATGCTTTACTGTTAAACTTGCCAGACAGTTGATTACATATTAATGTTTATACATTGGTGTCTCTACAAAAGTGGAGAACTCTTATAATGCATAAACATGTATAGGGTGTCATTTTCTTTTTGTAATTAGATTTAGTATGATTATTCACGCATAACAGCAGCCTCCAGCATCCTTGCTGAGTGATTTGCTAATCAGTGTTGGAAGATCGCAGCACGTTAATAAAACAAAGTAGAGAAAACAAAATGATCATTTGCATTCTAAAATAACAAATGCTCCATCTGGCATACATAACAGATTACCCAGATGTTATCAGGCCGCAGTCTCAACATTAATTAAAGGAACACTCAAGCATTAGCGCCATTGTTTGAAGAAATGAAAACAAGAGGAAGCAATGGAAGATGTTTAATTAAGCGCTGACCATATTAAAGTATCTTTAAACAGCAGTTGCAGCAAAGAATGTTAAAATCAGAAGATGTGATAACATTAGGGAAAATTACCCCTATTTCATGAGGCTTATGTCCAAACTGAATTTGTGGCATACATAAATAAAACAGTAGAGAATGGGAAGATGCAAGAAAGATGCTTAATGTCAGGAGAAGTTAGAAAAACTGGGGCAAGTAACAGCTTTAGTAACTTTACCTTATACATTATTATTCAGATTACCTTCAAGCCTAGGCATCCTGAGGCGCTTGGGTCTGTTAGGACTCTAGGGTCCAGAGTCCTTTGAATTCTTTGTATCCCATTGCAATAATTCTTTAGGCCTCACCTTCACGCACGTGCTAGATCCTGCCCAATTGGTGTTCTTGGATTTAGTTTTGTACCACGATGAGGGGTCCATTTGCACTAAAAACTATTGTAACCCTACTGGTGGAAACTCGTACCTTCACTTTACTAGTTGTCATCACCCCTCCTGGTCCTAAAACATCCCGAGTGGGCAGTTCCAAAGGTTACGGCGGAACTGCATTAACTGGGGTGACTATGAAAAACAAGGCGTAGACCTGAGGAGGAAGTTCATTCAAAAGGGGTACCCAGCGAAATTGATCCAAGCAGCATACGAAAGGTTTCTGGACAATGTCCCTACCGCCAAGACCTGAGTTAGGCTAGAAACCAATACCATTAGATTTGTTACGGATTTTAATAACAAACACAGGACCATCACAAATATTGTCAAGAGGCATTGGCACATCCTACAGATGGACCCTAAATTAGGACCTATCTTACCATCATTCCCACAAATTACTTTCAAAAGAGCCCGCATCCTAAAAAATATCATTGTTCCCAGCAAATTAAAAAACCCACGCAGAGAAAAGATTATGGGCATACAGTCCTATTTTGACCATCGTGTTGGGGTGTTCCAATTCAAAAAGAGAGGTTGTTTGACATGTCAGTTCATTCAGCATGGTCAACCCTGGTTCTCTGATAGAGCAGGGAATGTGTATGATATAAAACAGTTTATAACCTCATGTACTGAAATGTCCCTGCAATATGCTATATGTGGGCCGCACGATGCCCACTCTACGAAAGCACGTGGGTGAACACCGACGGTTCATACAAAAGGGCCGGAAGGAACATAGTGTCCCCTGTCATTTCAAGACTCACCATGCTCAAAATATTCATTGTCTAAGGGTAGCGGCTATTGAATACATTCCTAGTGGTTCTCTCACCGACAACGAGAGATTTTCCCTGCTGTGCAAACGCGAGACCATTTGGATTTATAAATTGTCCTCTTTGTTCCCCAAGAATAATAGGCGCTGAATATCAAAGTTGAACCAACATGCTTGAGCTGAAGTGCTGTTTTGGATCCCACCGCTTCTCTGCTTATGGTTCAACTTTGATATTCTGCGCCTATTATTCTTGGATTTCCTGTAAGTGCACTATTTTATAATAAATGCATTTGCTTTTAATGGTATCACACTATTGCGGCCTTTTTTCCATATGGTTGTACGGACCCCATGACAAGCATTTGAAATTGTGAACATCCATTATCGGAGGCTGAGTGGAGGCTTAGAGTCCACGCAAGCGTCCTGTGACCCCCCGTAATAGAGGGTCATGGAGCTCTGGTAAGGGGAATCTTTGTCTGGTGGAGGAACCGTGCACATTTGGATTGGTGTGGTGGAGGAATCTATATATGAATATTCTGGCTGTGATCACACCTGGGATTTATTATATGTTTTGGACTTTTGAATTTATCACATATATTTTATGGACTTTTTTTGTTTCACTCAATTTTTTTGTGTAAGGTTAAATTTATGTTGACCTACACTTTTATATCGTTATTTCAGAATTGTTTTTCACATTTATTTGTCACATTTTGAGTTATATATGGGTTTGATTCATTTGCACTTTTTGTGAGTTTACGACACAAGTGCAGAATTTTTTTTTCACACACAGCCATTAATGTCTAAACCACTGGCAACAAAAGTGAGTGCACCCCTAAGTGAAAATGTCCAAACTGGGCCCAAAGTGTCAATATTTTTTGTGGCCACCATTATTTTCCAACACTGCCTTAACCCTCTTGGGCATGGAGTTCACTAGAGCTTCACAGATTTCCACTGGAGCCCTCTTCTACTCCTCCATGACAACATCACAGAGCTGGTGGATGTTAGAGACCTTGCACTCCTCCACGTTCCATTTGAGGATGCCCCACAAATGCTCAATAGGGTTTAGGTCTAGAGACATGCTTGGCCAGTCCATCACCTTTACCCTCAGCTTCTTTGGCAAGGCAGTGGTCATTTTGGAGGTGTGTTTGG
Source organism: Glandirana rugosa (assembly GCA_018402905.1). Taxonomy (NCBI): domain Eukaryota; kingdom Metazoa; phylum Chordata; class Amphibia; order Anura; family Ranidae; genus Glandirana; species Glandirana rugosa. The sequence goes on along the minus strand of BLSH010056899.1, from coordinate 330,119 downwards.
GGTCATTATCATGTTGGAATACTGCCCTGCGGCCCAGTTTCCGAAGGGAGGGGATCATGCTCTGCTTCAGTATGTCACAATACATGTTGCCATTCATGGTTCCCTCAATGAACTGTAGTTCCTCAGTGCTGGCAGCACTCATGCAGCCCCAGACCATGAGACTCCAACCAACATGCTTAACTGTAGGCAAGACACACTTTTCTTTGTACTCCTCATCTGTTTGCCTCCACACACGCTTGACTCCATCTGAACCAAATAAGTTTATCTTGGTCTCATCAGACCACAGGAAATGGTTCCAGTAATCCATTTCCTTAGTCTGCTTGTCTTCAGCAAACTGTTTGCAGGCTTTCTTGTGCATCATCTTTAGAAGAGACTTCCTTCTAGGATGACAGACCAATTCGATGCAGTGTGCGGCGTATGATCTGAGCACTGACAGACTGACCCCCCACCCCTTCAACCTCTGCAGCAATGCTGGCAGCACTCATACATCTATTTCCCAAAGAAAACCTCTGCATATGACACTGAGCATGTGCACTCAACTTCTTTGGTCGACCATGGCGAGGCCTGTTCTGAGTGGAACCTGTCCTGTAAAACCGTTGTATGGTCTTGGCCACCATGCTGCAGCTCAGTTTCAGGGTCTTGGCAATCTTCTTATAGCCTAGGCCATCTTTATGTAGAGCAACAATTCTTTTTTTAAGATCCTCAGAGAGTTCTTTGCCATGAGGTGCCATGTTGAACTTCCAGTAACCAGTATGAGAGAGTGAGAGCAATAACACCAAATTGAGCACACCTGCTCCCCATTCACAGCTGAAACCTTGTAACACGAACGAGTCACATGAAACCAGGGAGCTAATTGGACCCAATTTGGACATTTTCACTTAGGGGTGTACTCACTTTTGTTGCCAGCGGTTTAGACATTAATGGCTGTGTGTTGAGTTATTTTAAGGGGACAGCAAATTTAAACTGTTATACAAGCTATACACTCACTACTTTACATTGTAGCAAAGTGTCATTTCTTCAGTGTTGTCACATGAAAAGATTTGATAAAATATTTACAAAAATGTGAAGGGTGTACTCACTTTTGTGAGATACTGTAGCTATTTAGTGTCTAGCAGAAAGTAAGCTGTATAGGCTATAGTTACTCAAGAGGCATTACACAAGAAATCACATTTATAAAAAATTGCTAGCAATTATTCTCTAGCAATTAATCACTAAACAGATGGCATTAATGTCTCCCTATGATATCCCTCGGACAACACAAGTCCCATGTACAGTAGTAGCAATTATTTTTATGGTGTAATATGCTCCAGTTATGTTCAATCAATTGCCATTACATGCTTCTGTATACTACTTTTGTAACTTACTTCACAGGAAACTAATTGTTCCATATGTTGGATCAATAGCTGCTCCTAGTTATTAAAATTGAATTAAAGCCTTTAAATGACACATTTCTGGCAGGTAGGCTTTTATTGCAAAAGAGACTCCTGTGGTTGATTTACTAAAGGCAAATAGGCACTTTGCAAGAGACATTACACTTTGCATGGTAATTTTCCCCAGAGCTTAGTGAATGTGGTGAAATTTCAAACTGCAAAGACTACCCAATCAAATACAAGCAAATTTTTAAAAAATGCATTTCTGGTTGCACATGTTTGGATAAGGGAAGTCAGCAGAGCTTCACATCATTCACTAAGCTTTAAGGAAAATCCCCATGTAAAGTGCAACTTCCCCTGCAAGGTGAACAGTCTGTTTGCCTTTGCCTTCTGTTTGATTCTAAAAGTTCCTCTTCTGACTGTCATACGCAGGTCAATGTACATTATTGGTATGATTAGGGCCGGCCCTACCATGGGTCCCAGTGGGCCGGCAACAAGGGTGCACTGCCCGAGGACCTGAGACATCCTGAGTGTCATCCTTGTACTGCATCGCCACTGTCACTGGCCGCAGTGTCCGAGACCCGCTTCAAGTTGTTCAGCTCTCCCTGCCCATAATGGTTGCTCGCCACAGCCCAACTGGTGTCTAGCAACCAGTGACGTCAGGAGGAGAAGGAGAGAGATGCCACAGGATTCAGAGCAGAGGAGGATTTAACTTCCTCATCCGCCGCTAGCTTCACCCACCTCCTCCCTGTATGTTCTCCTCGGAGGCATGAAACATTGTAAGCAACTGACTACAGACAGTGCACAGAGGGAGAGAGAGCTGGTGCCAAACCTTTCATGAGTTTAGGTAAAAAATAACAAATCAAAGCACTTGCATACAGATAACAGATCAGGCTAAGATCATCAGTCATGTCTCCCCAGCAGCCAGCGTTCAGTGCTGAATTTTGAGCACTACATAGCAGAGCTCATTGTGTATGTGTGTGTGTGTGTCGGCCTGGAGCCACTAGCAAGCCTCTCTGTGCAGACTGCAGAGAGGAAGGTCACAATATGGCAAAAGAGGAGAGGACAGATGGGATGGCACCCTGGGAGGGATGGAAGGAGGACACATCCTTAGATCTCAGGGCAGGTCCATGTTGGAATTGTAGTCCTTGCCTTTTGGGGGCTTTGACCCCCCAAAAGTGAAGAACTACAAGTCCCAGCATGGACCCTGCCCTGATATCTAAGGATGTGACTCCCCCCCCCCATTACTGAACTACTGGTCCCAGCATGAACCTATGAAATCTATGGGGTCACACCCTTAGCTCTGAGGGGTTCATACTGGGACTTGTAGTCCTTCACTTTTGGGAGGGTCACATCCCCCAAAAGTGAAGGACTACAGGTTCCAGCATGAACCCCTCAGAGCTGAAGATGTGACACCCCCTGGCCCCCACGTGGGTGAGACACATAGGCAGTCAGCAGCAGGAGGAGCGTTCACCTTCGCGGGGCTCCAGTGTGTCAGACTCGTGGCAGTCTGCGGGTGGCAAGTGACACTGCATCTAATGGCAGGCTATGGGTAGCAAGTGACACGGCTGCATGTGGTAAGTGATCTGGTGGCAAGCTATGAGTGGCAAATGGCACGCTTCATCTAGTGGCAGGCTATGAGTGGCAAGTGGCACACTGCATCTGGTGGCAGGCTATGGGTGGCAAGTGGCACTGCATCTGGTGGCAGGTTATGGGTGGCAAGTGATACTGCATCTGGTGGCAGGCTATGGGTGGCAAGTGGCAAACTGCATCTGGTGGAAGGCTATGGGTGGCAAATGGCACTGCATCTGGTGGCAGGCTATGGGTGACAAGTGGCACTGCATATGGTGGCAAGCTATGAGTGGCAAGTGGCACACTGCATCAGGTGGCAGGCTATGGGTGGCAAGTGGCACTGCATCTGGTGGCAGGCTACGGTTGGCAAGTGCCACTGCATCTGGTGGCAGGCAACGGTGGCAAGTAACAAACTGCATCTGGTGGCAGGCGACGGCGGCACACTGCATTTGGTGGAAAGTGACAAGCTCAGGGTTCCCACTGATTTTGCATTATGGTGAGTTGAACTATTTCATCATATATTACAATGTAGTAATACAAATAAAGTAATTTGATCTTCCTGACACCATATCAAGCATGGTGATGGGACGATTTAAGTGCTAACACCAGCCATTCACCCAACAAATCACCTCCGCTGGTGAATTCCCTGTCAACCTCGAGACTACATCCCCCCTAATCTTTTTTTTGGAAGGGGAGTGTTCCTGAATGGCAGTTTGGAAACATGGTCACTCTAGCCACCACCTCAGGGATTGGGCATGTCTCTTTGCTGGACAGGGCATGTCTCTTTGCTGGAGGGGGCATATCTCTTTGCTGGAGGGGGCGTGTCTCTTTGCTGGATGGGGCATGTCTCTTTGCTGGATGAGGCATGCCTCTTTGCTGGATCGGGCATGTCTTTTTGCTGGATCAAGCATGTCTCTTTGCTGGAGGGGGCATGTCTCTTTGTTGGATTGGGCATGTCTGTTTGCTGGATTGGGCATGTCTCTTTGCTGGATCGGGCATGTCTCTTTCCTGGATCGGGCATGTCTCTTTGCTGGATTGAGCATGTCTCTTTGCTGGAGGGGGCATGTTTCTTTGCTGAATATTTGAGGATGTCTCTTTGCTTTATGGAAATGTCTCTTGCTGGATTTATGGAACTGTCTCTTGCTGGATTGGGCTGTCTCTTTGCTAAAATAGAACACCTGCAGACTGAAACTGCGCTCATATGCTGGGACATGGATAGGTTCCGCGAGATAGTCATGTAGGTAGAACGGCGGGTATCGGTGACGGAAGACAGCTATAGAGAACACCATGTGGAAATACACACCCTGAAACTGAAATAAAGCACCTGGAGGCCAGGGCCGAAGATGCGGAAAATCGCAATAGACGTAACAACCTCAGGCTCCTGGGCCTCCCGGAAGGCACTGAGGGGGACGAACCAGTTTCATTCACGGAGCGGCTTCTCCCTACCCTGCTACCCAGGGCTTGGTTCTACCCACAATTTTTTATCGAGAGGGCACACCGCATACAGGCTACCAGAGGACCGGTGGGGGCCCCGTCTCGCACATTCATTTTCAAGCTCCTACATTACAGGGACAAAGATATAATCCTTCGGGCGGCCCGTCAGCAGGGTGAGCTGAAATTTGAGAATGATAAATTGATTGTCTTCCCTGACTACACAGTTGAAACTCAATGTATGCGGAAATCTTTTGATCATGTCAGGGCCCTGCTGAGACAAAAAGCAGTGAGGTACAGCATGTTATTCCTGGCCAAGTTAAGAGTCCAAGATGGTGACCAGGTGCAGTACTTCACCGCGCCACAATTGATCCATCCGGCCGGTGAGTCTAAACTACTACTACTGGACTTTTGTTATCTGTGCTGCCTGTTGCAGTGCTCCAGACTTAACAATGCCTATTCTTTTGGAACTGACTAGGAATCCTTCCTCGTTTTCATGACAGACTTAGCATGCCCTTGAGCTACTAGTGCTGCTGTGTTGGCGCAACTGGCGGGCAGAGACTGCGAGACACCCTTCCGAGAACATTAGGTAAGCCTCTATGTCTCACGTTGGATGCCTGCCTTGCCATTCTTTCTTTTGCTGCTCCACCCCCCTTCCCCCGGGGGGATACTTTGGGGGGATGGTCAGACTACACACTGTATAGTCATGGGGGGCTCACTAGGGGCGTGCAGTCCATCATCTGCATGAAAGGCCACGCTCCTTCACTAGTAGAGGAGGAAGAGTAGTTGGAACCCCTCGCGCAGAATCGGAACACCTGACAGGACACTACCCACTGGTCACTCTCATTGCCTGTCATATGGACTTGTGAGATGTCTACTATGGGGCTTGTTCTGCAACGAGGTCTCCCTCCCTCACATCCTAGGCCTAGTGAGATAATCCCATTCATCCTTTAGCATGAGTAAAATGCACTTACTTGGCTTCCTCCTGCTGACTCATTCTGACACCCCCCCCCCACTGGAGTTGGTTGGAGAGGAGGGAGGCGGGCCGGACTGTGGGACTGGGTGCTCAAGAATGTAGGACACTCAGGGGTGGTTACCACCTTCCATGAAGAACTGAACCCCTGGGGATTTTAACCCTTGAAAGCCGGTTGATCTTACATGTCAATCAGTAACTCCAAAGTTAAGACTTAAGCACCTTTTGGGCTACTGCCTCCATGCACAGCTGGAGAGCTGGTTTTGTTTTGGGGATCTATACCCTCCTCAGTTTTGAAGGGGTGGGAGGGATGGGGGGCGGGATGGGAGGGATAGTTGAAGCCACCTTAAGTGGCCCTGTTTTTATTGTACTACTGATAATTTTCTGCATGATGGTATATACACAAATTGTGATGTATTTGATGGTTGCGCTGAATTGTTTGCTGTGCCTGGTTCGGGTCTGGTGCTGTGGTCTTCAAGTTGGTGTGTGCTCCCCCCTTATCACTATCTTCACAAAACAGCAAGATGGCATCCCTTAATGTCCTCTCCTGGAACACACGGGGTCTTAACTCCCCGATGAAAAGGTCCTTGGTGTTTCAGTTTATTAAAACTTATAACCCCCACATATGTGTGCTCCAGGAGACGCATTTAACTGGAAGCTGAGTCCTGAGCCTTAAAAAACATGGGTGGGTTATCATTACCACTCCACTTACTCTAGCTTCGCATGGGGGGTTAGTATATTAGTACTTAAGTCACTCCCCTTCAGACTTCTAGACCTGGCACTGGATCCAGACGGCAGATACGTAATATTGTATGCACTGATACAGTCAATGACATGGGTCATTGTAGGGTTGTACCTCCTGCCACCGGCATCCGTTTCCCTCCTTAACCAGATTACAGCCAAGATTGCTGAGTTTTCCTCTGATAATGTGGTGCTGGCGGAGGACTTTAACCTTCTCCCAAACCATGAGATAGATAGACTCTCATCTGGGGGTCCCTTCTGAACGATGCATGGCATTGGAAAAACCCTGGGGTTTAGGCTTTCACCTGCCACTCTGCCATGTACAAAACCTTTTCACGCATTGATTTGGCATACATGGGAAAAGATGTTCTCCCCAAGATCAAAAGTATACGCATCCTACCCAGAGGGATCTCAGACCATGTTCCACTTCTTCTATCAGTGGACCTCTCGCCCCCCCCCCCTCGGATAGACTATGGTGGCTGTCCAGGTATTGGATCGTGGACTCCGAGGTAGACTCATGATTTAGGGTGGAACTAGGTACATACTGGACTGTCAATCCACACTCAGCCCCGGCTGAAGCCTTCAAGGCATACACGAGAGGCCAGTACCAAACTACAGGGTGGGCCATTTATATGGATACACCTTAATAAAATGGGAATGGTTGGTGATATTAACTTCCTGTTTGTGGCACATTAGTATATGTGAGGGGGGAATTTTTCAAGATGGGTGGTGACCATGGCGGCCATTTTTAAGTCAGCCATTTTGAATCCAACTTTTGTTTTTTCAATAGGAAGAGGGTCATGTGACACATCAAACATATTGGGAATTTCACAAGAAAAACAATGGTGTGCTTGGTTTTAACGTAACTTTATTCTTTCATGAGTTATTTACAAGTTTCTGACCACTTATAAAATGTGTTTAATGTGCTGCCCATTGTGTTGGATTGTCAATGCAACCCTCTTCTCCCACTCTTCACACACTGATAGCAACAGTGCAGGAAAAATGCTAGCACAGGCTTCCAGTATCCGTAGTTTCAGGTGCTGCACATCTCGTATCTTCACAGCATAGACAATTGCCTTCAGGTGACCCCAAAGGTATGCAGAGGAACTCGTCCCCAAATTCCAGTCCCTCCTTGTTGCTTCACTGGAGCTGGAGACTCTTCCAGGCTCTATGAGTGATGCAGTGATAGTGAACATCCCAAAGCCGGGGAAGGATCCTACCCAATGCTCCTCATACAGACCAATCTCACTATTAAACGTTGATGCCAAGATACTAGCTAAAGTACTAGCTAATCGACTGAACACAGTTATCACAGCCCTGGTTCACCCTGACCAAACAGGCTTTATGCCTGGTAGAGGCATGGACATAGATATCAGGAGGCTCTACATCCATATTGACATAGCTGATTCTGCCTCTGCAGGAGTCGTGGCCTCTCTCAATGCGGAGAAGGCCTTTGACTCTGTAGAGTGGAGATACTTGTGGGCAATCCTGGAGCGTTCCGGATTCGGACATAAATTTATGACCTGGCTGTGTATGCTATATGACCACCCCAGGGCGAGGGTCCACACTAAAGGGAATGTCTCAGACGCATTTGCATTGGGGAGGGGGACGCGCCAGGGATGTCCATTGCCCTCCGGGTTATTCGCCTTGGCTCTGGAACCGCTTGCAATCCAGATTAGAGCAGATCCGTCGGTAGTTGGGATCCGGGTGGGTCCACTGGAGGAAAAACATGACCCTTATCAACCAATTTGGCTCTTACTCCGGAATCCAGATTAATTGGGACAAATTGATACTATTTCCCCTGCAACCATCGAACCCCCAGGCTGACACTAGAACCCCCTTGAGGTGAGTGAACGAGTTCACGTATCTGGGGGTCAGGGTCCCCAATAAAGCCACCGACTACCTGGCCAAGAATATCCTTCCTATACTTACCCAACTTACTCAGAAGTGTGGAGCCTGGCGTTCCCTCCCCCTATCTTCGGTTGGTAGATGTAATTTGTTGAAAAAGGTTTACCTCCCCAAATTACTTTACTTCTTTAGAAACACTCGATGCACATACCAAAATTTCAAGACAAATCCTATATCTCCCACTCTCTGGGGGGGGGGGGCTGGCGCTCCCAAACTTTCTACTCCATTACTGGGCGGCGGTCCTGGTGACTGTTAGATGGTGGTTCTCCCAGCCCAAACAGAATCCAGCGGTGACCTTGGAAGCGGCGATACTGGGATCCTACGCCACTTTATAGAAAATTTGGTATTTAGGGGGAGAGAGGCCCACCCCTTGGTCACAAACCTTATGAAGGTAGTGATTCACACCTGGCGGGTTTCTATAGCTGCTGGTCAAAGGCCCTCCTGCGTCTCTCCACACATACCGCTGTGGGACAATCCCACACTTTCACATTCCCACCACATACCTGATCCAGCGTTGTGGGCATGTAAAGTTGAAACATATTATGGTTGGGAGTAATCTCATGTCCTTTCAGGAAATGCGAGGGACATATTCTCTGCCTCATTCATACCAGTTTAGATACTGGCTGTTACAGCACGCCTTTAGAGCCCAGTTACAGAATCCTGTGACCCTCGAATCTGACCCTATAGAGCATCTCCTGACATCTGGAGTGATGGGGAAGCCCCTGTACTCACTATACTTGTACCTCACAGTGACCCATGATGCCAAATCTGTGAAAACTAGGGACAAGTGGGCATTAGACATTCCTGCACTGGGAGAGGAGGAGTGGGAAGACTGTGTTACCCCATTTATCCCTTCCATGATATCGACCAGAGACCATTTTATTCAACTGAAATTTTTACACAGAGCTTATTACACCCCACAGAGGCTTGGAGGGATATACCCCCACCTTAGCCCACTATGCACTAGGTGCTCAAGGAACATTTTGGCATATGGTATGGACATGCCCCTGCCTACGATCGTATTGGCAAGAAGTAGCTGACACGCTCTGAGAAATCTGTGGTGTAGAGGTCTCGCAGGACCCCTTGATATTACTCCTGAGCCACTTAGAGGATATTGAGGAAGACAGATACCTTAAACTTTGCATGACATTTGCCCTTTTTTATGCCAGGAGGGAGATTCTCCTTAGATGGGAGTCGACAGAGGTCCCCACTAGAGCTTCCTGATTAGCAACTATCAATAAAGTATTACCGCTATACAGAATAACATACGAGAGCAGGAATTGTCAAAAGAAATTCGACAAAATTTGGGCAAACTGGATAGACGCCTTGTGGTTAGGGGGAAACGATAATACTTGATGGGCTATTTACGTTTCATGGAGTGTGCGATACTATGGCTATTATTCAAAATGACTTACCAATGCTGTCATGATCCTATGCAACTGATTAAATACTGTGAGGATCCTTTATTAGATCTGCTCTATGTTCTAAACTGTCGTGCTATACTGTCCATACTCCTTGATGGTGTTATGTTTGTATGTTGTTGTCTTAAGTGAACAATAAAATCTTTCTGTTAAAAAAAAAGACCTCTGTCTAAATAAGTACCAAATCCAGTTACTATCTAATGCACAAGCCTATAAAGTATATAACACCTCCTGCAACATGTTTTCATCCCACTGTAGTGCAAGTGGCTATCCTCTGAATTCAAGAGGAGTACAGTATTGTTGCCACACCCCATTACAGGAAGCTACATTAGATGGACTTCACTGGCAGGCTCAACAGGTATTTGTGGGACTTTGTAAGGGGACCGCAAATACATTGCGAGTACAGGTGCATGTATAGTTAAGTGCAGCACATATTTTTTTGTAACTGGGAGGCCATAGTTCAGTTTTAATAATGCACCATTTAGATATTACTAATTAGGTTATAAAAATCTCCCAAGCCACTCTGTGCCTATAGGCATAAGATAATCTTCTGATCTAATCAGTTTATGGTGGTTGGATCAGGCAACAGTCATGCCGGCACACACTGCCCGATCTCATCCCTGGGCCAAGTCTTTCCTGGTGAAGAATTGATTAACTGATTGGATTTTCCTGGGTCGCTATCTTTTTCATCTGGGGTAAGCTGTCTCCATGGATGTCAACTCAGTGCACCCCTTCCTCTTCCACAGTCCTTAATTCCAGGGGAAACTCAGTACAAATCTCTCCCCCAAATCTCCCCTCCCAGCACAGATCTTTCCCCTGACTTGTAGACAGTAAGTAAGAGGAAATATCTCCAGAGTGAAGGAAATCTGATCTTAGACAGTTATTGCTGGAAAATATGTCGCTATTGGAGGATTTCCACTCTATTCCTGTTCAAAATTCATGATATTCCCTCAAATGGACAAATAGAAAGGATTAATCTGCCCAACAGTAACATGGAGAGCAATAAAAACTTGACTCAGCCCAATCTCCACTTGCAACTAAAGTATACCTTTTGATGGATGAATCCATGGTAAATACAAATAGTAATACAGCAAACTTATAATACATGTTACATAATGTTTTATTTTTTACTAGAGTCTTACCTGATATAGCAAAACCACTGAATCCAACAGCAAGAACAAGGAAAGAAATAGCAATGACCTTGGTGTGAGAATATCCAACTACCAGCAGCAGCGTGGCCTCCATTCCAAAACCTACACATATAAATTTGATGAAAAGGTTACTGCTGTCACAATCCCATCACATGAAACATTCATTACCTATTACACCACATACATGCTGTATGTGTTCTATTCACAAAACAATCTAAAGTGGTAAAACACAGTAGTAGCAGTAACATTGAGAGACGTGATCATTTTATTACCTCCACAGTTCATGATTTTCCTTACATTCGTGGTGCTCAAAATCTGTCTGCTTCTTAGAAAATCAGCTAGCTGCCCTCCAATGGGTACAATTATTGTCATCACCATGTGAGGTACTGCAGACAGTAGACCAACCTAAATGGACAAATATAGAGTTATTATCAGGTAACACATTTCATTCAAATAACATGAGGGATATGAAACAGATAATAATACATTTTGGTACAGGTTAGAGACATCTGGTTATAGTTTTATGTACCTTACTTATGGGGAAACCAAAGACTTCTTCAAAGTAAGCAGGCTGGCTGATGAGCAATAAGTAAAATGTCCAACTGCGGCAAAAATTAGCTACAATGATTGCATAGACTGGCATTGAAGTAAAGAACTTCTTCCAAGGGGTTTTGAATTTCTACCAAGAGAAAAATAAAAAACAGAAGCATTTTTTTGGTTATCCTGTCACCACAATCCAGACACTATAAACCAGTCACCATGATGTCATGACGGAAGGTGTGAATCCATAGGGGGAAAAGTTAGTACAGTACTGCGCATGGGTTTTAAATGTTATATAAGCCCCCTCTACCAATACAGAGATGGTTGTTCTAATGTGGACTAGATAGCCTCCTTTCTGATGATTAGATGAGGGCAAAAATATTTTCTGTAATGCACAGGAAGTTTACTTGTTTTTGACTTACTACTGCTAAATAGCCAGTATCCTATGACCTGGACATCTGAAAACCTTAACAGATAGTTGTAACAATTATTCCACAAGCAATGACCAGATTAATAAATAAATATTCACACGTAGTCGGGTCAAAACTTACGCTAGTTGTAACTAAACTGCTGCTTTCTCCTATACTTGATTCAATGTATGATCTTTCCTCAGGGCTGATGAAAGGATGTGCAGCTGGGCCCTCTGTAGCATGCAGAAGCCAGAACACGTACCAGATAATGCCAAACACCCCTGAATGATAAAGCCACACAAAACATGTAATAGTGAAAATGTACACTGATTATCCAATAATAATAGCCATTCTTTGATATAAAGAGACACATCCAATGAAATAAAGAATATAGATCAGCGGTGGTCAACTTCTTGGCATGGGGGTGGGGGGTACTCAAGCGTGGCTCTCTGGCTCTCAACATCACCAAAGGGCTGCACATAAAATTCTGTGAATATTCAGTGTCAGAGACAGCAGACGCACAACAGGATATTGTCAAAAACTATGGGCATTATCCAAGAGATTGCCAGAGATTGCAGTCATGATACAAGAGATTGTCAGAGACTGCAGACATGATACAAGAATTGGTCAGAGACTGTGGACATTTTACAGGAGATGGTCAGAAAGTGTGGACATGATACAAGAGATGGTCAGAGACTGCAAACATGACATACAAGATGGTCAGAGACTGCAGACATGATGCAGAAGATGTTCAGAGACCGTGAACATACTAGAGGGGTTGTTGGAGACTGGGGATATGCTTCAGATGACAGTCATAGACTGGAGACCTATTACAGGAGACTACTAAAAATCACTGCTATAACAGGCCAATAGAGAAATACAGATCAGTGTCTGCAGGGGCCCAGAGGGCTGCACAAATGTGTTAAAGGATCCCAGGTTGGACCCCAGGGATATAGATAATGTTACTTTTTTTAACTGGAAGTAGAAAGATACAGTATGTACATATTGTTCTGTTTTAATAACATGTTTTATTATCTAAAGTGTGTGTATGTGTGTGTGTATGATTGTTTTAATCTTAGCAGTTTTGCAAAAAGCATGATGTCCACACTCCCTGACCTAAAGATAGCTACTACAAGGGAAATTGTCTCTCTTTGTGTGTAAGCTTTTTGTCTCTCTATCTAAAACTTGATTGCTTCCCCTCTCCAACATGACAACTGTGGGCCAATCATCAAGAACCAGAGCTGCCACCTGAATGCATATGCCCTTCCATACAAAGAAGTACCAGGTATTACCTTCATTATCAGTGGCTGCACTGACTGGCAGGGGAACACAGGAAAGGTTGTAGTGGAGTGCCCATTTACTCACCATGCTCAGGTGCAGGTTCTATCTCCCACAACTCCCTGGATTCCTGGAGATTCCCAAAGATTATAAATTCTTATTATAAATGCTTACCTCCCCCAGAAGCTCAAAAATGCCACACCTAATGAGGTGAGAGGTCCTTCACTGTCAGAACTGGTTTGTCGGCAGCTGGGCCAGAGCCTAACAGCGCAGCTTCTCTAGAAGACCCAGTTAGTGTGGGGAGCACCTCCTCAATTGCTATTGGACTACTCTAGTTCCAGTGGAGTGGCCCTTTGTCCTGGGATCCCTCCAGCTATTTATCTGTGTTACTAGAACACCCCTGGACCACAAG
>BLSH010056899.1:258375-278770 GCA_018402905.1 Glandirana rugosa | reverse complement strand
AGATCCAGTTGTCTGGACTAAGTATAACATTAAATTACTTTCTCAGATGGTCACTGACTGAAAACTGTCTACTTTTCCCATACTTACTTCAACTTTTAATTTGCCCAGCTCTCAATTTATTTAGATATTTTCAACTCTCCCATGCCTTTCAAGCCCAGTTTCCACAGGATAATCTAACAATAATGCAACCCACTTTAGAATTAGTACTTAGGTCTAAATTTATGGAGAAGCTCACTTCAAGATTGTATTCCCATTTGATCCTAATTTCCCTCCGGCCATTGGAGGACCTTAGGGATAGGTGGGTATGAGATATACCAGATCTGAACATGGAGGACTGGAGGGATGTGTGGGATTTCCCTTTTCGATCCTTGGTATTGTTTGGTCCAATTTAAATTGGTGCATAGAGCATATCTTACGCCGTGCAGACTTTATAAGATAAATCCTATGTGCTCCCCTAAGTGTTGGCGGTGTGGGGTGGCTCGGGGGGGATTTCCCACACATCTTCTGGTCCTGTCAATACATAGTTACTTTTAGGGAGGAAGTGGTGGATTTATTGAACTCCATTACTTCTGTCCCTCTTCCGCTCTCAACGTCGGTATGTATGCTGGAGACTATTTTTCCTACTGAATCAGAGCGGGTGTTTGTTAATACTACATTATTTTATGCAAGAAAAGCTATCGCTTTATATTGGAAGAAATCTACCCCTCCCACGTTTGTATATTAGAAACAATTGGTTAATAACACTCTTCCATTGTGTAGAGATACCTATACGAATAGGGGATGTCCTAGTAAGAACAATAAAGTATAGGCCAAGTGGAGGGATAAGCCCTATACTGCATCTGATGATCCACATGAGAGATAGTGAATATAATATGTTTACTTTTATTTTTTAATGGTCGCTGTGGATAGAAGCGATTTAAGATGAGTATGGCTATATTGTGCTTGCACTAATTGCCAAATAGCGATGATATACTTCATCATTTTTTTTGTTTTAGTTTTAATTTTTATTGAATTGAAGGTCGCCAAGCAATGTGATTGAATCTTGATTTTGTAGGGATGTTTTAGTCCAGTATGTATGATGTTTTGTTTTTGTCTTTGTATTGTCAGTTTGTTTAAAAAAGAAATGAATAAAAAGATTTATAAAAAAAAAAAAAATATCTAGAAAAACACACGATACAAATGTTATAAATTGAGTTGCAGTTCAGTGAGTAAAATAAGTATTTGATCCCATACCAACCAACAATAATTTTGGCTCCCATCGACTGGCTATAGTATGTGCTCATGTGGTACACAGATTAGTCCTGTCAATTTAACCAGTTACCAACCGGGCCCCTTTTTTACATTTGTTGGTTACTAGCTAGAAACATATTTTTTTCCTAGAAAATTACTTAGAACCCCCAAACATTATATATATATTTTTTTCAAACACCCTAGAGAATAAAATGCCGATTGTTGCAATACTTTTTGTCATACGGTATTTGCGCAGCGGTCTTTCAAGCGCAATTTTTTTTGAAAAATGTTACTTTTTTGAGTTAAAAAATAAGACGACAGTAAAGTTAGCCCAATTTTTTTATATATTGTGAAAGAGGATATTATGCAGAGTAAATAGATACCATACAAGACACGTTTGAAAATTTTGCGCACTCGCGGAATGGCAACAAAGTCCAGTAATTAAAAATTTCCATAGGCGACGCTTTAAAAATTTTTAACAATTACCAGGTTAGAGGTGTAGAGGAGGTCTTTTGCTAGAATGATTGCTCACACTCTGGCGATCGCGGCGATAACTCACATGTGTGGTTTGAACAACGTTTTCATATGCGGGCGCGACTTACGTATGCGTTTTCTTTGCTGCGCGAGCTCGCGGGGACAGTGGCGCTTTCAATTTTTTTTTTTTAATTTTTACATTTTATTTTTTTATTTTTTTTTAACACAGTTCCTTTAAAAAAAAAAATCTGATCACTTTTATTGCTATCACAAGGAATGTAACAGGTACACTTTTTGGAGGGCCAGGGGATCTAAAAGACCCCCCATCCCTCCTTTGCACTTCACAGTATTCAGATCACCAAAAACGGCGATTCTGAATACTGTCATTTTTTTAAACTTGGCGCCGTTAGCCGCCGAGTAAACCGGAAGTGATGTTGCTTCCGGAATTTGCCGAAGGAGACCCGATTGGAGGCGATTACGGCTTCTATCAGGTCTCCTTCCAGCGGCGGACGTGCCGGATCGTCGCTCCGGTCTCCCAGTGGGACGGGAGGCCAGAGAAGAGCGGCGGGAGGGGGGGTGTCCCCTCCCACCCCCTGGGATAACGACCGAGCGGCTCCCGACCCGGATCGGTCGTTACCCCTGGATAGCCGACCGCCAGCTTTAAAAAATGGTACCGGGACATAGCCTGCAGCTGCAGGCTATGTCCCGGTAGAGCCGCCTATTTATGGCGCTGGTTGGGAAGTGGTTTAAGAAGGTGTTCCTAACAACAATTTGTTATGAGTATAAGACACCAGTTTACAGAATCTCTTTCTTCCATTCAAACTTCACCATCATGGGCAAGACCAAAGAGCTGTCAAAGGACGTCACAAACAAGGTTGTAGACCTGCACAAGACTGGAATGGGCTACAAGACCATCGGCAAGAAGCTTGCTGAGGAGGAGACAACTGTTCAATCGCTTGGGTCTTTGATATATATATATAACTGTGTTGTACAACACAGTTTTCATTGACTGTAACTATATGCCATGTCTGAGCTTGTTAACGTGCAACTTTAATAAACAAAAAAAAAATAAAACTGTTCAACCAATTATGCGCAAATCGTAGAAATACAAAATAACCATCATTCGCTCCAAGCAAGATTTCACCTCATGGGGTAAGGTTGATCATGAGAAAAGTGAAGGATCAGCCCAGAACTACATGAGAGGAGCTTGTGAATGATCTCAAGGCAGTTGGGACCACAGTCACCAAAAAGAAGCATTGGTAACACAATACGCTGCCATGGATTAAAATCCTGCAGAGCCCGCAAGGTCCCCCTCCTCAAGAAGGCAAATGTACATGCTCGTCTGAAGTTTGCCAATGAACATCTAAATAACTCAGAGAAGGATTGGGAGAAAGTGCTGTGGTCAGATGAGACCAAATTAAGCTCTTAACTCGACTGTTTGGAAGAAGAAAAATGCTGACTATGACCCTAAGAACACTATCCCTACAATCAAGGTGGAAACATTATGATTTGGGGCTGTTTCTCTGCTAAAGGTACAGGCCAACTTTGCTGCATTGAGGGGCCAATGGACTGGACCATGTATTGTAAAATCTTGGATGAGAACCTTCTTCCCTGAGCCAGAACACTGAAGATGGGTTGTGGATGACAATGACCCAAAACATATCACCAGGGCAACAAAGGAGTGGCACAAGAAGAAGCATATTAAGGTCATGGAGTGGCCTAGCCAGTATCCAGACCTTAATCCTATAGAACATTTATGGAAGTGAGCTGAAACTTGCCAAGTGACAGCCAAGAAACCTTAAGTATTTAGAGAAGATCTGTAAAGAAGAGTGGACCAAAATCCCTCCTGAGATGTGTGCAAACCTGGTAACCAACTACAAGAAACGTCTTACCTCTGTGCTTGCCAACAATGGTTTCTCCACCGAGTACTAAGTCGTGTTTTTTTTTTTTTTTAAATCAGAAAAATATTTATTGTGTCATTAGTTATCAAAAGCACAATACAGTAATCCATTTCAAACAAATAGACTAAGTCATGTTTTGCTTGGGGATCAAATACGTATTTTACTCACCGAACTGCAACTAAATTTAAATGTATCATGTGTTTTTTTCTGAATTTTTGGTTGATATTCTGTCTCTATCATTTAAAATACACCTATGAAAATTATAGATCCTTCATTTCTTTGTAAGTGGGCAAACTTACAAAATCTGCAGGGATCAAACAATTATTTTCCCCACTGTACTGTAATTCAGCAATATTCACAGATGTAGGACACCCAACATTAGAGGTGATTTATTCTTCCAAAGCAAATACACCTTTGCTTAATGCTCACTGGTACTGACTAATATTCCAATGTTTCCCTTCTCCCTCAGGATCTCTCCCTCCTTCAGGTAATCTGACCCCAGTGCTGACGGAGAAGGGCAGGGAAGGGGCAAGCAAGGATTCTGTGAAGGTGCCTGATGTCCTCATCAACGGATCATCATTGATTGTTAGGACGCCGACCACTAAAGAGTGCTATTGGTGCACAATGAAAACTCATAGCTTTGTGTAACTAAAAGGCAGGCTTGATCCACCCACTGGCATGTGTACAAGTTTTAGTCAATTTTATGAATTTTGCCAAGGCACCCCTGAAAAAACCTGAAGGCAGCCCAGGATGCCTGGGCGCCCTGGTTGAAAAAGTCTAAGGTAAACCATTGAAGATCCAAGCTTTGCTTACAACAATATTTACATGCATATTTGTTGAATCAAATATTTTTTTCGTTAAACTCCAAAATTTCAATCGATGGCTGAATGCCCCTAAATTTGTACACAGAAGCAACGTTACTAAAACAATTTTATTTCGGTATGGGTTGTAGATATTTAGGAAAGAAAAAGATTAATAAAGTCATAGATCTCTTAGTCCAGAAAACCATAAATAAAACTTGGCAGTTGTCAGAAGGATTTTTTTTATATTACTATTACTGTATACAGTTTCCTGCCATGGTCATCTAATTTTTTGTGTCCGTTTCTCATACAGTGATGAAATGCACAAGACACCTGAAAGTTAATTAAAGAACCCCATAAAACATACAGTGCCTAAACCAAAAAACAATCATATCTGTGATTTTGAATACCTTCTTGATACTCCCACCAATGATTATGCAAATAATTAAGAAGAAATAACCTAAGATATGTATTAGTACATGCAAGCATAATAAAACCTCCAAAATGTCTGTTAAGTTATATTGGTATATAACAACTACATCACTGTTTAAAATGATGCATAATTTATTTTTGCTGTTTTTTTGGGTCTTCTAATGTTTGGCTGTTTTGAAAAATGAAGTCCAGGCAGAGCGGTATCAACAAAATAGTTATTCATATGCAACTAAGGGCATGGATTACTGGAACCATATCCTGTGGTCTGATGAGACTAAGTTAAAGTTATTTGGTTCAGATGGTGTCAAGTGTGTGTGGCGGCAACCAGGTGAGGGGTACAAAGACAAGTGTGTCTTGCCTACAGTCAAGCATGGTGGTGGGAGTGTCATGGTCTGGGGCTGCATGAATGCTTCCAGCACTGGGGAGCTACAGTTCATTGAGGGAACCATAAATGTCAACATGTTTTCTAACAACCTTCTGTACGGCAGCCTTTACATTAGAGTCATAATCTTACCTTTATATTTTTATCTAGGATTTCCCCTTTTGTTCGCTATCATGGATGTTTTTGAATATAGGGCCACAGAGTGGTAAACCCTGAGGGAGTCTTTAAAGCTGTATACCATTATTCCATATTCCCTAGGCATAGGTGCGGTGAAGTATTACCTTGAGCGCGACTCGGGACTGCCTCGGGAACAAGTGTCATTCATTTTGGAACTATTGGAGTTTGCTGCATCCTCCAATTATTTTTGGTTCAACCATATGTTCTATAGCCAAGTGAAAGAGGTGGCTATGGGAGCCAAATACGCCCCGAGCTTGGCTAACCTTTTTATGGTCCAGTGGGAGGAGGACGCCGTCTATGCCCTAAGAGTGCCCCAATTAGTCCTCTGGGCAAGATACATCAACGACGTCCTCCTCCTATGGGACGGCGACCATCCAAGTCTGGTTGAGTTCTTTGAGGCCCTGAATTCCAACAATAGAGAAATTGAGCTTTCCTATGTAGCTAGTCAGACAGAGATACATTGTTTAGATCTGACCATCGGAATTACTAATGGCAGTTTTGTTACATCCACGTTTTTTTAATTCTACCGACAGGAACTCCTTTATACCCCTCACTAGTTGCCACTACAATCCGTGGCTTAAAGGAGTTCCAAAAAGCCAATACATGAGACTCTGACGTAATTGCTCTGATCGTGATGAGTTTTTAACACAAGCTGGGGTCTTAACACAGAGATAACCTTGATACTCTAAATGCAACCATTGAACAAGTAACTTTGACTATCAGGGAAGACCTATTAAGAGTCAAGCTGGAAGACGAGAGGGGAGAAACATGTCCAGTGGTACCTTTTACGACAACTTACTCTTGCCAGGCCAAATTGGTTCAGCGTATTATTTCTCGCCATTGGCACATCCTAAAAAAATGACAGAATTCTGTTTAATGTCTTACCTGATAAACCAGCTGTTGTGTTTAAGGGAGCCTCTCCACTTAGGATTAGCTAAGCCCCTAATGTTTTGGACCCGCCCGTACAAAGGACTAGTTTCTTTCACGATCATACGGGGTTCTATAAGTGTAGAAGATGTAGGGTATGTTCTTTTAACTGTTTACAGGGAGGAAAATTGATAGGTTTGTCTCTACCAGTACCTTGCGAGAATTCAAGATTAGGCCTTTTGTGATTAGTGGTACTAAAGGAGTGGTTTATCTTTTACAATGCCCGTGTGGGCTGCAGTATATAGGGAGGACTAAGCGTCCACTACAAGTTAGATTAAGGCAAATATCCCCTCCCTCTGGCTTCACCTTCTAGTTTAACTGGATAATGTACGCCTGGAGTATCTGCTAATAAAGATTTCAGACCAAGGATCTTTATATCCTGGTATAATCACATTGACTAATTTGACTAATCCCCAATCTTCTTTTCTTCGTTAATGCACAGTAACAAGCCACATACACATTCTGGACATGACATCACTACATCACTGGCTCGTACAGCGAGGGCCAAGAGTCAGAATATCACAGGATCCCCCGCACTCCGCAAGAGATGTTTTGGACACGGATCAGTACCGTCAGAATTATATCTGTTCCTGGTCAAATTTCAATACAATGTGTGTACACACAGAGAGAAATTACAGACGCTGATACGAGTTCAGAGTCAAGATATTTCTGCTTTATTTGTTCCTCTTTTTAAGCTTATAAAGAGTTTGCTAGACGTTGCAGGAAATGTCTGATAGACGTAACACAAATGAACATTAAGCAAAAGAACATATAAGTTCATGATTGGATGTATCTATGTGAGTATAAGTTTCTCCCAGGATATGATAACCTTCTGCCTTGGGTGCGGTTTTTTCCCGGAGGCGCCATCTTAGAAATCATCTGTTTCTTCCCTTATTGTTTGTTAGTAGCAAACCAAGAAAGTATGAAAGTAATCAATCTGACGAGCATGTCTGAGTAGGGAATATATGTATATAATAGGCTATTAGCATAAATGTGTATAAAGCATGCATGTGACACCGTTGAAATAGGCATTTTAATATGACCATTAATTACACCCATTACAGATTCCCCCCTTAAAATGTCTATTTCAATCTATCTCTACTAATCCTAGCTCATCTGTCCTCATGTGCCTTGGAACTCTTTTACGCCGTACGTTAGACAGGTGATTGCTAATCGATCACCCCACTTGCCACGGTCTTTGCACATGGGGAAGTCAGATGCTTTCCCTCCCTGCGGCCCTACAGATCACTAGAAGGGGCGGAAAATGTCTGCAATGGAGCATATGGTTTTTCATAGTCTTCCTCGGATCCTATATCTTGGTTCACAAACGTGGGGGTGGTTTGGTCTATTGATTGTTCCATGAATTTCTTCAAGCAGGGGAGTGCACAACAAATCACTAAGGCTAGGAGGATTAGGATGATCAACACAGTCACCCCTATCTGCCCCAAGACTTTCTGCCACCCACTCATCCAGTTAAAGTATTGATCCCATGGGTCTGTGATACCTGAATTTTTCTTTAGTTCGGCCGACAGATTCTCTAATTTCTTGAGGGCTAATTTGACTTTACCATTTGGTCCAGTGTTGCCTGGGATATAGGTACAACAGGTGCTGGTCCTATCTATCATAGTACAGACTCCTCCTTTTTCTGCCAACACCATGTCCAGAGCCATCCGGTTCTGGAAGGCCATTTGGGATGCAAATCCTAATTGCTCGGCTATCCCTTGGAGTGCATCTCTGGTGCAGTTGACAAACCTCTGTTGGTTATAATATATATAGTTTATCCAGTCTACATTTTTATTGACGGTTATTATGGGTATTAGGGGCTTGAAACCGGCCTTGACCTGGTCCCGAGTCTTGTACTCATCGGGGACCCCCCTTGGCACTCCAATGGCATCTATATACACATGAGGATCAAGAATTCAAGGGAGAACTTCCCGTTTCATCCTTCTCCCCGGGGTTAAGTTGATATGCGTGTTATCAGTGTCTTCTGTCAGGATATGCAGAGGCATGATGGCCTTTGCAAGGGCACACTCTCCTCTCCACTCTCCCTCTAATCTGGTTCTCACTTGCATATCTCCACACACCCAGTACACATCCCCTAGGGATTGGCTTTGGTTTTGTACCAGGCTAGCCGGAACACCACTATAAGAAGCACAGTAACCCTTAGGGAAAGTATCTACTTTCCTAACCTTCCCTGTATAATGGGCATGGCAGGTGTAATTCCCAGGGTATATTGTGATAATTTCTCTAGGTCTTGGATGCCCGGTATTGATGGGGTATTCTGCCTTCCATTTCTCACATGCTGAATAATCAGTAGAAATGTTAGTGAAGAGGCTTAGGAAACACTCCTCTGCTTCTTCAGGTATGTTTAACGGGACTGTACCTAGGTGTGGTCTGGCACTGCCACAGACATAACAATTGGTCCTATTGTGTTTATTAGCACTTTATCTCATCCATTCTAGCCAGAAATTGACCTCTGAGAAACCGATTTCAGCTGCCATTGCCTCCTCAAAGGTGAGATCCGCTATTGCAGCCATGTCCCCCAGGGTCTGTACATGGGGCTTTAGATAGGGGCTGTGTCTGGACAGGCTGCCATTCATCGTTGTTGTACATGTCTTCTAATCGGAAAGATCCTCTATGACCCTGATGACCTCCTCCAAACCACCATCCCAACACGTACTCACCCCTATCGGAGGGACTCGGGTTCTGTATGTTTAGTACATTTGTGTCATACTGGGCCCTGGCTTGTGTAAGGTGAGACGGGTCAACAAGGGCTCTCCTTGGCTATCCTTACTATCATAAGCTGGTTGGGGTTGGTATCCCCAGGCTGTCCCTGTGTTCCAAGCTGCCGCTCCCCAATAGTCACAATTCTTTCCCCATGATCCCTTGGTGACACAAATATACCATTCTCCATGTCAGGTACTATACCTTTCTAATCTGCTACCACGTTTAGGACATGGAAGTATCTTACATGCATGGAAGTCAAACGTGGCTACATGGGAATCTGAGGAATTATACCAGAAAGTGACCATTCCATACTTCTCAGTAATGGCTGCACGTTGTGCTTTAGCTATTTCCAAAAGTATATATAAAAGGATATATAGGATCATGACTTGTCCTTGTCCACCTCATCAGGTACAGGAGCTTTCTTACAATGGGAAGCGTGTATCCAGGTGTTCTTTCCGGCCACCTTTACTGATGTGGCAGTTACCAGGAGGACTTGGAAGGGACCATCATATCTGGGTTCAAGGGAATGCTTTCGTACAAATTTCTTTATTTAGACCCAGTCATCGGGAACCAGCTTCTGTGTTTCTGTATCTAGTTCAGGATCTGGAATGGAAGAAAACACTTTTGCACGGATACGGGTTAATTCACGAGATAAGGCAATCACATAATCAGTCAGTATCTCAGATTGAAGTTGTAATTGTTGTGGATAATAACACCCTAGCCTAGGGGCTGACCCGAACAGTATCTCATAGGGTGATAAACCATGGTTCCCTCTGGGGGTGTACCTGACACTAAACAAAGCTATAGGTAAACTGTCTGGCCAACTTATCCCTGTTTCCTGGGCCATTTTCAACATCCTAGACTTTATCGTGCCATTTAATCTCTCTACCTTCCCACTGCTCTGAGGATGATATGGGGTGTGGAAGGCTAGCGTGACCCCTAAAGCTGTCCATATCTCTTTGGTTACTGAGGCCATAAAAGCCGGTCCCTGATCACTCTCTATAACCTCTGGGACACCATATCTGCACACTACTTCTGTCAGAAGCTTCTTAGCTGTGGTCTTCGCAGTGATGTTGGTGACAGGGAAAGCTTATGGCCAGGAGGAGTACATGTCTATGATCACCAAAGCGTACTCGTATCGGCCACTCTTTGGCATCTGAATGTGGTCAATCTGTATTCTCTGGAAAGGATACTGAGCCTTTGCTAGGTGTTTTCTGGGCACTCTCTCCGGTCTCCCAGGGTTGCATTTGTCACAGATAGTACATGATTTGCAAAAACTGTTGGTGAGCGGGGTAATTCCTGGGGCCAGATAGTATTTGTTGATTAGGGCGTTCATCAAAGTTTTTGACAGGAGGGAGGCACCATGGGCCCACTGTACCACTGCTGGGAACATGGATCATGGAAAACATGGTCTCTTGTTCAATTCCATTAGTCCATCCTTTAACGTGGCTCCTTTCTTTATCCACGTCTCCTTTCCTTCTTTGCTTGCTGCTTCCTGTTGTTCTTTGAGGAGTGTCCAGTCTACAGATGGACTTTGCAGGACCATGGTGGTTTGAACAGCTTCAGTATTCCGTATATCTTGTGGTGCTGATGTTGCTCCATCCGGAGTAGGCATATTCACTCTGTCGACAACTTCTCGTGCTTCATATGCGGCCTGTTTTGCGGCAGTGTCTGCCAGATGGTTGCCTCGTGCTTCTGGAGAGTTCAGTCTACCGTGTGCTTTTACTTTAAGTATAGCCACTTGGGCAGGAAGGAGTAGAGCATCCATTAAATCCTTGATCGCTGCGCCATGCTTCACGGGTGTACGCGTCACCGTTAGAAACCCTCTGGTTCTCCAGAGGACCCTATAGTCGCAGGCAACGCCAAGGGCATATCTTGAATCCGTGTAGATGTTGACTCTCTTTCATTCTGTTAGTTTGCATGCCACAGTCAGGGCTCGGAGCTCTGCTTCTTGCGCAGACTTTGAGGCAGGTAGGGCTGAGGCATGGAAGATTGTATCCTCGGTGGTAACGGCATATCCAGTGTGGTATCTTCCCGCTTGATCCCCTTGATCCATCAACGTAGACAGTTAGGTCAGGATTTTCCAGAGGCACCTCACTTACAGTTGGCAGGTGTGCAGTTTCCATTTTCATAATTTCAAAGCAATCATGGGGAGTATCATGAGGACCATCTCCCCCTTCGAGAATTGGGAGTGTTGCACCTGAGAAGGGTGATGTTATCCGGAAGGAGTAAAGCACATTGAAGTCTGAAATGTCTTGCTGTCGACAGGTGTTTTGGTTGCACTTGATTCAGTATGGCATGGGGAGCCAGGAGGATGAGTTGATGACCCAACACAATGCCAGCGGTCTTGTCCAGGAGAGACCGGCTAGCTCAGTCGGTAGAGCATGAGACTCTTAATCTCAGGGTTGTGGGTTTGAGCCCCACGTCGGGGACACGGATCAGTACCATCAGAATTATATTACATAGTTACATAGTTAGTCAGGTTGAAAAAAGACACAAGTCCATCCAGTTCAACCAAAAAAAAAAAAAATGTATATCTGTCCCTGGTCAAATTTCAATACAATGTGTGTACACACAGAGAGAAATTACAGATGCTGATACGAGTTCAGAGTCAAGATATTTCTGCTTTATTTGTTCCTCTTTTTAAGCTTATAAAGAGTTTGCTAGACGTTGCAGGAAATGTCTGATAGACGTAACACAAATGAACATTAAGCAAAAGAACGTATAAGTTCATGATTGGATGTATCTATGTGAGTATAATTTTCTTCCAGGATATGCTAACCTTCTGTCTTGGGTGCGGTTTCTTCCCGAAGGGGCCATCTTAGAAATCATCTGTTTCTTCCCTTATTGTTTGTTAGTAGCAAACCCAGAAAGTATGAAAGTAATCAATCTGACGAGCATGTCTGAGTAAGGAATATATGTATATAATAGGCTAATAGCATAAATGTGTATAAAGCATGCATGTGACACTGTTGAAATAGGCATTTTACTATGACCATTAATTACATCCATTACATTATCTTTTACAATGCCCGTGTGGGCTGCAGTATGTAGGGAGGACCAAGCGCCCACTACAAGTTAGATTAAATGAGCATGTTACCAACAGCCTTACAGGATTCAAAAAACATTCAGTATCAAAGCATTATCGCAAGGTACATGGTAGGGACCCCTCCAATACTCTATTTATAGGTATTTATAAATTTGAACCTCATTGGATGGGGAGTTACCTTGTTAGAGAGAGTTTGAAACTTGATGTAGATGTAAACGCATTGATAGATAATTTTTAATATCCTGGTATACCTTTGAAGTTTTAAAATTATATATATATATATATGTTTTCTGGTCTGGTTTGATCTTTGGATGTCGGAAAGAGGTGGATGCCAGGTGGTTTTTCCTGCCCTAACCAACCCTTCCCCCTCCCTTTCCTTGTATTGGTATGAGTTAAATATGTATTTGGGTACCCTGTATGGTCTTTACGCGTGGCCCTCCTTGGATATTTCCATTTTTTAGATGAGATTCTCATTTCCCCTATCTAGAAATTGCTATTTATATTTGGGGCACACACCCATTCACCCATTTATACATATTTACTAGGTTCATTAATAGACTTTGGGTTTGTTTTTCTCACTCACCCAATACACAATATAGTTTGTGGTATAATAGTTAGGTCGCATCATTGTGTTAGACATCCCGGGTTGGTACCCGGGTGCACCCCTTAGTTGTAGATACACCCATTCTATTGTGAACCTCAGTTGATGTCTAGTAATACAATATATCATTTTCATTATAATTTTTAGACCAGTGACCATAAACACATTATAACACATCGATGTCAATTAGGATTAGAATTTTGATTAAAATCCTCCAATGCTTTTCGCCAGTTCCAGTTGTCCTGTTGCAGACCTATTGGCACCAGTTCCCATGTCCCTGTGCACACTATAGCACATTTGGTTATTTTGATTAACAAACATCCAATGTCTATTAATGTATATGCATAGCATAGCTTCCAGCCTCTATGCCACACATTTTGCTGATATACTGCCATTTTTTTTTTATTTTTTACACTTATATCCTATTTTTATTTATGTTTATTTTTTCACCCATTATGAGTTCATATTATCAACTAGTCCCCTCATAGTGCTAATGACAGAGTTTGACACGTCCCTGTACTTTTAAATACATTCATATTTTTCATGCACGTATTAGCATTAATTTATGGATATGCGCACATCTATATGATACATATGTTTATCTGGATTTTAGTAGAGGAATTATATAAGAAAATTATTTTTACAAATTTGTTCAAAGAACTGAACATGGTCAACGCTTTACTGTTCTTTGATGGACACGGGCAGGATTTTTGTTATTTTGTTTTTGTTTGGTTTATCTTCCTAGGAACATCACCTGCCCGTTATTAAGTGTGAGGTTTGTGTTTTGATTTATATATTTTTTATATACCTTTTTCATATTATAATTATCAAAGCATTTTTATTTAAGGGAGTTTTTCCCCTCTCCAAAATGGCGTATACACCACCTTCCGGCATCCGGGATACAGGGGCAAATGGTCTTTAAGAGGCCGTGAGTTGGTGGCGCATCTTATCCCCATGACGACGTCCTTGTAGCAACGAAACATACGTCAGGAAGACGCGCCGACGTCACTGCCTTGGAGTAACACTACAGAGCCGGCCGGCTTGTTGTCTTTTATCTAGAATTGCTTTTATCGCTGTAAGTGCATCTTTTATATATTAAATACTTCTCTCAATGTTACTACACCATTGGAGCCCTTGTCTTTTATTTTATTGACCCCCATTGGACGGAGCTTGCCCCTCTTGGATGTTTGGGTGACATCTATCGTACCCTGTAGTGGAGTCCTGGCTCAAGGAACTATTGAGGTGCCTTACGGTTCCATGGCCACAATCTTTCCCACGTTGGCCGGCCCCCGAACGGAGTCGAGCTGTCCTTACTGGGCACCCAAAGAGCAATCTCCTTTTACCCTGATACGGGGACCCGGGTGGGGTGATAGGCCAAAGTGCACTCTGCGCTTACATCTGCTGCCATCCTATTTGGTGGTGTATTTTGCACTATTGTTTCATCACTAGAATCACCTGGTGTGCCTCATTCACCTAGGATCTTATTGGTTTACAAGAACTTTCACATTTGCTGTACCTAGGATTCTACCTGCCTATATGAACTTTTTATAGTGGTTACACTTCAAAATTTTCACTTTTTAAGTTGGTTTACACACCATATGAGATATTACTGTGGGTGTATTATATATTTTCTATATTTTATTCTGTTAATTTTTTTCCACATTTCTAATAATATGTGACTTTTTATGCACGCAGTTCACACTGCTCATAAGTATTAAGGAAATCTTGTCATCAAGCCAAGAACTAATGTGTCAGGAGCGCAGCCTTTTTTGATTTTATAAATGTCAACATGTACTGTGACATACTGAAGCAGAGCATGATACCCTCCCTTCGGAGACTGGGCCGCAGGGCAGTATTCCAACATTATAACAACCCCAGACACACCTACAAGATGATCACTGCCTTGCTAAAGAAGCTGAGGGTAAAGGGGATGGACAGGCCAAGCATGTCTCCACACCTAAACCCTATTGAGCATCTGTTGGGCATCCTCAAACGGAAGGTGGAGGAGCACAAGGTCTCTAACATCCACCAGCTCTGTGATGTCGTCATGGAGGAGTAGAAGATAACTCCAGTAGCAACCTGTGAAACTCTGGTGAACTCCATGCTGGAAAATAATGGTGGCCACACAAAATATTGACACTTTGGGCCCATTGTGGACATTTTCACTTAGGGGTGTACTCACTTTTGTTGCCAGCGGTTTAGACATTGATGGCTGTGTGTTGAGTCATTTTGAGGGGACAGAAAATTTACACTGTTATACAAGCTGTACACTCCCTACTTTACATTGTAGCAAAGTGTCATTTGTTCAGTGTTGTCACGTGAAAAGATATAATAAAATATTTCCAAAAATGTGAGGGATGTACTCACTTTTGTGAGATACTATATATCAAGTACAAGTTATAATCAGTGTAATGTTGCCCATTCTGCTAATGAGGTTTGACACTGGAATAGGGCAAAGGGGTACTATATTAGCAGAGCCAAATGGAGTTCTGTGTTGTTTTAAGGGTGCCATGTTGTCTAGGTGGTATCATATTGTCAGAGGGGTATCTTCTTTATATTGAAGGCACTTTTCAGAATAAGACCATATGAGTAACTTGTGTTATCTAAACACAGTTTCTTTTACTTTTAGTTTATCTTTCAATCATCAAAAAAATATATATGTCTCATCCCTACATACCACTGCATAACCCTAAATGAATTAACTTTTAAAATATGCTTTTTCCATAGCTGTAAGCCATTTTCACAATGAGTGAAGCCTGCCCCAAAACTTCTTAAAAGTTTTTCAAACTCCATTCTGTCTAGGAGCCATTAGGGCAAGCACTCCCTAGCAATACAGGAGCGAGGGCCACCCTTCCCTATATTCTATATCTCTCTTGTCAGAGCTGCTGAGCTCATTCATGGCATCAGGAGAGAGCAGGATCAGCTTTCACTTCTTAATTTTTAAGGCAGGACATGGTTCAGGCAGCCACGGCATGTCCAAAAGATAGAAATCCCAGCTGTAACTTACTACTGAAGTTCAGTACCTAATCCAAGAGCTCCTAAATTAGAACTTTGGCCAAAATCTTAAGCTTTAAAGAATGGTTTTATTGCTGATTTACCTTAATTTCCTGCTATATCACCAGGAAAGGAAATAAAAGAGGATCTATCTGAATAGGATGGAGACAGCAATGAAAACAATTTTTTTTCATTATTCAAACCCTTCCACTTTTGTGTACTGGCAGGGGTCAATACTCCCATCAATTGGTGAAAGGCATTGTTTCTCTCCATGTGAGGTTTATGACTGCTGCAGGACACCTTACCCTCGTGCATGGCTTTCCATCTAAGATCTAGGGGGGGGTCTTTTGGATTTAATCGTGAACCCTCCTGTCTATGCATTATTCTCTGGGCTCCTGGGCTTGATACTTGGGCATCACCTCAACTCCATCTCCTGCCTTTAACCCCTACAGATAGGCCTGCAAGGTCTTTATCAGCTTAGGGGATTTGTTCAATTATGCTCAGCTGCATCCTCTGAACCCCTGAGGAAGCTACAACTGCGAAACACGTTGGGACATCATCACTAGAGTTGGGTGAACAGTTCGGACCGAGCAGTGTGCAATTTGCAGTGTGTTTTCCCCGCCAAACACCCTGCAATGCACTACGCGCTGCGCAGTGCATTCTGCGCCCTGATTGGGCAAAGCTTTGCCCAATTAGGGAGCAGTGTAAGCTGGTTGTTAAGGAGTGGGGCTGGGAAGCCGGCCACGATGTCCTTAACAACTGATGAGTCATCAGCTGTCAATGGTCTTCCCCGCTGACAGCTGAATAATAAAAAAAATGGTTAAAAAATGGTCTTGATTTTAAAGGGAACCCCATGCCAAAATGTATTAAAAAAATGGCGCGGGGTCCCCCCAAAATCCATACCAGACCCTTATCTGAGCATGCAGCCTAGCATAACAGAAAAGGGGGAGGACGAGCGAGCACCCCTCCTCCTGAACCATACCAAGCCACATGCCCTCAACATGGGGGTTTGCTTTGGGGCAGGGGGACACATTGATGGGGACAAGGGTCTCTTCCCGACAATCCTGGGCTGTGGTTGTTGGTGTCTGCGGGTGGGGGCCTTATCGGGATCTGGAAGCTCCCACCCCTTCATGTGAATGGGTACCCCTACCCATACACCAAAAAAAGTGTGCAAAAAAAATAAAACAGAAGACAAGTTTTTTGACAAATCCTTTATTAAAAAAATGAAAAACAATGTCCCCGATGTAAATCCATCATCAATCATGCCACCCGCTGCACCACCGACCCAAAAATTATTTTTTTAAATGCTCCGCCTTCTAAGTCAGCCGCCCACCGAATGCCTCCTCCGGGCTTTGACAGTTCTTATATAGGTAAGAGCGGGGCCACCTGGCAACATCACTTGTAACACCGCAGACCGGTGCATGCTGAGCCAGCGACGTCACAAGGGGGCGGTGCCACCAGGTGAGCATGCAGTGCGCAGCCAGTCCTCATAGCAGGCGGGAGCGTTTTTGTTTTTTTCTTTTACGGGTGCAGCGGGTGGTGTGATTGATGATGGATTTACATCGGGGGACACTATTATTATTTTTTTTAATGAAATGGAATTGTCAAAAATCATGTGTGTGTTTTTATTACTTTTTAACACTTTTTTGGTGAATGGGTAGGGGTACTGTGTACCTGATACTCATTCACATGGGGGTGCGGGATCTGGAGGCCCCAGATTCGGATAAGCCCCCTGCCCGCAAACCCCCACAATCACTGGCCTTGGTTGTGGGGATGAGACCCTTGTCCCCATCAACATGGGGACAAGGTGCTTTGGGGTGGGGGGGAAGATCCCCTCTGTCCTAAAGCACCCATCCTCCCATGTTGAGGGCATGTTGCCTGGCATGGTTCAGTATGTTTTTTTGGTGTGGGGTTGCCCTTAAAATACATACCAGACCTGAAGGGCACACTGGGGGGGGGACCCCACGCCGTTTTTTTTCATTTATTTTTTTCAATAGCCGGGTATCAGCAATTGCAACTGCGAGTCATTTTAAATATGATTTGACTCGTTTTTTTCTTTAGAAATGTCATTTTTGCGGCAACATGTTCTATATATGCTACAGGTACGCCACTTTACAGTCAGACTAAAGGGACCCTCCAGGCACTATATTTAAAGGAATGTTTAATTTCTATTGTTGCACTTTATGCATAATTAAAATCACTGCTCCTGAAAAAAACTACAATTTTTTAAAAATGTTTTGCATTTATACATGTCCCCCAGGGCAATACCCGGACCCCATACCCCTTTTAAGGCCAATTACTTGCACATAAGCCTTAAAAATAGGGACTTTTTATTTTCCCTGTTTGGCTCCTATAGACTTCAATGGCGTTCACCGTTCAGGTTAGAACTTTTCCCCTGTTCAGGAATTCTGCTGCAAACCGAACATGGGGATGTTAGGCCCATCTTTAACTCATCACCTCCCCCCTTTTTTCTGCTTGATATACCACTTCAATATCCACTTCAATGTTTATATTAATTGTTGTATGAGGGAAGATAATGCTGAGGGTGGCTGAGCTGATTATGACTCAATATTACGATGAAGATTTTTAGGGGTGCTACCCCCAAAACTTTTTCCTTGTTCAAAGTTTTTATTAGATTTTAAAGAATAGAGCATAAAAACATACACTGAAAACAGATACATGGTATTCTATATAGTTATATCAACAGTACCATAAATGCGCCAGCAAAGGCCAAATAGCATTAAACAATTGACGGTATACAAATCATAGGGTAAAATCTAGGCGTTCAGAGTAGGCCAAGTATCAAATAAGTGTTCAGACTGTAAAAACAAAGGAGTGTAAATAATACAATATCAGTGATCCAGTAGCTTGACCAGTGGAGTATTTATGATTTATTCGGCATAGGAGCAGGGTCCCTTATAGAGGAGCATTGTGATAGGAAACGAATGGAGACTAGGAATTGAAGCTAGCGCCTTGGATTAACAAAGGAGAACGGGAACTCGGTTGTGGGGACGTTACCAAAAGAGACAGAAGATTTGTCTGTAGGAATTAGGTTTTGCATTAGCCAAGCCTTGGACTAGGAGTATTTGAAAAGGTAGAAAGAAAGAGGGGTAAGAGGAGGAAGAGGGGGAGTGAGGAAAAGTCCCCCGGTGTGACTTGACCATGATAATGAGATCTGAGATGGCAAATCAGTAAGCTACCATGGCTTAAGGACCGACTCTACAAAGTCTGATGGCAAGTGGTGTTTAATCCAGGGTTGCCAGACTTTGTCAAACGTAGGGATCTGTTTTTTTTCAATATCTTCCATTTTTGCTTGAATATGCATGCGATTTAAACTTTGCTTCACCTCGGCTCCCCAAAACTTAACAAAATTTTGTATTAAAACTCCTTGTTTTATAAATATGTTTCTCTAAGTGTTTTCTGAGGGGAAGTTTCAGCACCACTAAAAATCCCATTTATACTTCTTTTGTTTTTTTCTACATATTACTGGGATGAGGAGCTGTATTGTTCAATTGCACCCACTATTCTTCTTTGCTTTATAGCTATCTGAAAAAGTCAACAAACCCATTGACTGCCCACTGTTGATCACTTGTGAATGGTAATAGACATTTAAAAAGTAAAAATGATTTCTGAATTAGTCTCCTCACTACAGCACTCTTGCCTTACACATAACATACTTGCTTTAATACATGAAAAAAATAAACTACTAAGCAAACAAAGCAAAGCTGTTGAGTATATATACGTAGAATAGCTTAAAATTAATTGGAAAGGAAAACAGATGTTCCATTGTGTTAAAGGCAAAATAAGATGAAAGCATTGCTAGAGGAACATTGACTCGTATGTCAGCACAGCAAGAGTCTAATTATTCCACAGTCCATTGTGACATATTTATTGTATAATTGTGTAGACCATACAAATGCTATATACATTTTAACAAATAATATTTTTTACTTCAATAAAAAAAATCTCAGCTGTAGCCACCCTTTAGTATTTTCCTTCAATTAGAAAGGAATGGTTTGGTCAGTCTAAACTGACAAATATATGTGATAATGAACGAAAGGACCCTATGTAGCAATTTACAGCAGGAGAGACATTTGATATGTTTAATTTTAAAATTTTAACATAGGATCACTGGATATCTGAGCTTAGTAGATTGGTTTGCAGTAGAAGATCAAGTTTGCATATCGCGTACAATTATATACTCAAACAGTACAGATCTAATTATTTTGTAGGACACCAAGATATAGCTTAAAGGATAATTTTACCTTTATTAACATGTTACAAATGTATTTATGGTGTAACATGTAACGTGTTACTAGGCAGCACCCCTGCTCACCCCCCCCCCCTTCCGAATCCCCCTTTGTAACAGCGGGAGGGGGTTCTTCTCCAAGCACTTGCTGTCACAAAACACTACAAGTCCTGCCTGCTACCTTGGCATGTGGACCTGTAGTTTGAATGTGCGTGCGCCGTTCAGCAAGCCTGTAGTTCATTCACACTGCCTACTGCTCAGGAATTGTCTGTAGGTACAGAGGTATGGGCAAAGAGCACTAGGTAGTATCCGCAGGAGCCCGACATTGGACCCATGATCTGCTGATCACAGGTGCAAAGCTCTGCAGGCTCCTAAAAAAAATATATATATATATATATATATATATATATATATATATATATATATAATATATATATATATATATATATATA
>BLSH010056899.1:244202-256006 GCA_018402905.1 Glandirana rugosa | reverse complement strand
CTGTCCTCAGAGCAACAGCACAGACAGCAGTAGTAAAGTAATCTATCTCAGGATGCAGGATCAGGTCTTAAAATGGCTCAAATCTGTCCCTCACGCAGTCAGCTACCTCTCCCTACACTAACCCAAGGAGCATGTGACTGCAGCACTGTGACTCCAGCTTATAAAGAGGCTGGGTCACATGATGCACCGGCCAATCACAGCCATGCCATTAGTAGGCATGGCTGTGATGGCTTCTAAGGGCAAACCAGTGAAACGCTTGTTGATTGGCTGCCCTGCAGCTTCTCAACACGTGGAGTAAAATAGCAGAACCCCGGACCGAACCCGAACGATTTTTGAAATGTCCGGGTCCGGGTCCGTGCCACAGACACCCGAAAGTTCGGTACGGACCCGAACGTTACAGTCCGGGTTCGCTCAACACTAGTCATAATCTTACCTTTATATTTTTATCTAGGATTTCCCCTTTTGTTCACTATCATGGAAGTTTTTGAATATAGGGCCAGCAGAGTGGTAAACCCTGAGGGAGTCTTTAAAGCTGTATAACATTATTCCACATTCCCTAGGCATAGGTGCGGTGAAGTATTACCTTGAGCGTGACTCGGGACTGCCTCGGGAACAAGTGGCATTCATTTTGGAACTATTGGAGTTTGCTGCATCCTCCAATTATTTTTGGTTCAGCCATATGTTCTATAGCCAAGTGAAAGGGGTGGCTATGGGAGCCAAATACGCCCTGAGCTTGGCTAACCTTTTTATGGCCCAGTGGGAGGAGGACGCCGTCTATGCCCAGAGAGTGCCCCAATTAGTCCTCTGGGTAAGATACATCAATGACGTTCTCCTCCTATGGGACGGCGACCATCCAAGTCTGGTTGAGTTCTTTGAGGCCCTGAATTCCAACAATAGAGAAATTGAGCTTTCCTATGTAGCTAGTCAGACAGAGATACATTGTTTAGATCTGACCATCGGAATTACTAATGGCAGTTTTGTTACATCCACGTTTTTTAAATCTACCGACAGGAACTCCTTTATACCCCTCACTAGTTGCCACTACAATCCGTGGCTTAAAGGAGTTCCAAAAAGCCAATACATGAGACTCTGACATAATTGCTCTGATCATGATGAGTTTCTAACACA
Source organism: Glandirana rugosa (assembly GCA_018402905.1). Lineage (NCBI taxonomy): Eukaryota > Metazoa > Chordata > Amphibia > Anura > Ranidae > Glandirana > Glandirana rugosa. The sequence continues at coordinate 254,878 of BLSH010056899.1, read as the reverse complement.
AGCTGGGATCTTAACACAAAGATTCCTAGAGACCACCATTGACGTGAAACGATTCCACCGTTTTTATTATCAAGACTCTAACCCTTACAACCCTTCTAGGCTGCCGTGGGGACAGACAAGGCGAATAACCCCCCGTTTTTCCTTTTTCTTTTCTTCTCCTTTCTCTCCCACCTCCGCATTCCTCCCCGATCTCCCTCCTCCCATCCCCTCCTTTCGGGTTATACCCCACCTTCCCTTACACAATGAGATATGACGATTTACCTGCCGATTTACCTTCGATCTGGGACACTAAACATAAAATCACCCTAAAGTAAGCTTTTCTCGCTAAGGGAAAAGAGATAGATGACATTACAGGCTCAGGTCACTCCTACATCTTAACACCCCAATCAAACATCTAACAAGAGACTAACTCTAACTCCTTCTAATGAACTTAATTTGATCTACTCGGACGACTCGCGTTCTGAGGATGTGAGTTCAGGCGACTGTGAGACGTTCAGGTAATAAGTGATATATTTGTTATCTTGTTAGTCGACCATAAGTATACCGCTTCTCTCTCCTAAAATCTTGTTTGATCCTATTTACCTACTGTATCATTATCTTCAGTTATTGTTGGATCCTAAGATATAAGGTCCCGATGTAAGACGCTACCTACCGGCGATATTTCATTACTCTGTACCACCTTTGTAACCCATTATTTCTATTAAAACTCTTATTGGGGAAAAAAAAAAAGATTCCTAGAGAAAGGATATAACCTTGATACTCTAAATACAACCATTGAACAAGTAACTTTGACTAGCAGGGAAGACCTATTAAGAGTCAAGCTGGAAGACGAGAGGGGAGAAACATGTCCAGTGGTACTTTGCCAGGCCAAATTGGTTCAGCGAATTATTTCTCGCCATTGGCACATCCTAAAAAAATGACAGAATTCTGTCTAATGTCTTACCTGATAAACCAGCTGTTGTGTTTAAGGGAGCCTCTCCACTTAGGATTAGCTAAGCCCCTAATGTTTTGGACCCGCCCGTACAAAGAACTAGTTTCTTTCACGATCTTACGGGGTTCTATAAGTGTAGAAGATGTAGGGTATGTTCCTTTAACTGTTTTACAGCGAGGAAAATTGATAGGTTTGTCTCGACCAGTACCTTGCGAGAATTCAAAATTAGGCCTTTTGTGACTAGTGGCACTAAAGGAGTGGTTTATCTTTTACAATGCCCGTGTGGGCTGCAGTATGTAGGGAGGACCAAGCGCCCACTACAAGTTAGATTAAATGAGCATGTTACCAACAGCCTTACAGGATTCAAAAACCAGTATCAAAGCATTATAGCGAGGTACATGGTAGGGACCCCTCCAATACTCTATTTATAGGTATTGATAAATTTGAACCTCATTGGAGGGGGAGTTACCTTGTTAGAGAGAGTTTGAAACTTGAAATGTCATATATACACAGGATAAAATGTTACGCCCCCTTTGGCCTTAACGTCGATGTAGATGTTAACGCATTTATAGATAATTCTTAATATCCTGGTATACCTTTGAAGTTTTAAACTGATATATATATGTTTTCTGGTCTGGTTTGATCTTTGGATGTCGGAAAGAGGTGGATGCCAGGTGTTTTTTCCTGCCCTAACCAACCCTTCCCCCTCCCTTTCCTTGTGTTGGTATGAGTTAAATATGTATTTGGATCCCCTGTAGAGTCTTTACGCGTGGCCCTCCTTGGATATTTGCATTTTTTAGATGAGATTCTCATGTCCCCTATCTAGAAATTGCTATTTCTATTTGGGGCACACACCCATTCACCCATTTATACATATTTACCAGGTTCATTAATAGGTTTTGGGTTTGTTTTTCTCACTCACCCAATACACAATATAGTTTGTGGTATGATAGCTAGGTTGCATCATTGTGTTAGACATCCCGGGTTGGTACCCGGGTGCACCCCTTAGTTGTAGATACACCCATTCTATTGGGAACCTCAGTTGATGTCTAGTAATATGATATATCATTTTCATTATAATTTTTAGACCAGTGACCATAAACACATTATAACACATCGATGTAAATTAGGATTAGAATTTTGATTAAAATCCTCCAATGCTTTTCGCCAGTTCCAGTTGTCCTGTTGCAGACCTATTGGCACCATTTCCCATGTCCCTGTGCACACTATAGCACATTTGGGTATTTTGATTAACGAACATCCAATGTCTATTAATGTATATGTATAGTATAGCTTCCAGCCTCTATGCCACACATTTTGCTGATATACTGCCATTTTTTTTATTTTTTACACTTATATCCTATTTTTATTTATGTTTATTTTTTCACCCACTATGAGTTCATATTATCAACTAGTCCCCTCATAGTGCTAATGACGGAGTTTGACACGTCCCTGTACTTTTAAATATATTCATATTTTTCATGCACGTATTAGCATTCATATATGGATATGCTCACATCTATATAATACATATGGGTTTGGGGAATACTGCGCTTCCTAATGGTGTGTGTGAAAGCAGCTGACACGGCAACAGACAAAGTTGAAGGTAATGGGGAACAAAGAGTGCAGCGCTAGGTTGGAAATAGTCTTAGGATAAAACAATACATAGGTATACAGCTAAATATACACTAATAGCAGATGCATGCTTTCAATGACCATACAGTAAAGTCCTTTTAAAGTTCATATGCAAATGTACAGGATAATCCTGTACATTTGCATATGAACTTTAAAAGGACTTTACTGTATGGTCATTGAAAGCATGCATCTGCTATTAGTGTATATTTAGCTGTATACCTATGTATTGTTTTATCCTAAGACTATTTCCAACCTAGCGCTGCACTCTCTGTTCCCTATATGATACATATGTTTATCTGGATTTTAATAGAGGAATTATATAAGAAAATTATTTTTACAAATTTGTTCAAAGAACTGAACATGGTCAACGCTTTACTGTTCTTTGATGGACACGGGCAGGATTTTTGTTATTTTCTTTTTGTTTGGTTTATCTTCCTAGGAGCATCACCTGCCCGTTATTAAGTGTGAGGTTTGTGTTTCGATTTATATATTTTTTTATATACCTTTTTTATATCATAATTATTGAAGCATTTTTATTTAAGGGAGTTTTTTCCTCTCTCCAAAATGGTGTATACACCGCCTTCCGGCATCCGGGATACAGGGGCAAACGGTCTTTAAGAGGCAGTGAGTCGGAGGCGCATCTTATCCCTGTGACGACGTCCTTGTAGCAATGAAACGTACGTCGGGAAGACGCGCTGACGTCCCTTCCTTGGAGTAACACTACAGAGCCAGCTGGCTTGTTGTCTTTTATCTAGAATTGCTTTTATTGCTGTAAGTGCATCTTTTATATATTAAATACTTCTCTCAACGTTACTACACCATTGGAGCCCCTGTCTTTTATTTCTATGAACCCCATTGAACGGAGCTCGCCCCTCTTGGATGTTTGGGTGACATCTATCGTACCCTGTAGTGGAGTCCTGGCTCAAGGAACTACCGAGGTGCCTTCCGGTTCCACGATCTTTCCCACGTTGGCCGGCCCCCGAACGGAGTCGAGCTGCCCTTACTGGGCACCCGAAGAGCAATCTCCTTTTACCCCGATACGGGGACCCGGGCTGGGTGATAGGCCAAAGCGCACTCTGCGCTTACATCCGGTAAGCTGCCATCCTATTTGGTGGTGGATTTTGCACTATTGTTTCATCACTAGAATCACCTGGTGTGCCTCATTCACCTAGGATCTTATTGGTTTACAAGAACTTTATAATAGTGGTTGCACTTCAAAATTTTCACTTTTTAAGTTGGTTTACACACCATATGAGATATTATTCCTTTGTTACCACTATATTTATATTTCTCAGAATCACTGTGGGTGTATTATATATTTTCTATATTTTATTCTGTTAAAAGAAAATGTTTTCAAATTTTTTCCACATTTAATAATATGTGACTTTTTATGCACGCAGTTCACACTGCTCATAAGTTTTATGGAAATCTTGTCATCAGGCCAAGAACTAATGTGTCAGGAGCGCAGCCTTTTTTGATTTTATAAATGTCAACATGTACTGTGACATACTGAAGCAGAGCATGATCCCCTCCCTTCAGAGACTGGGCCGCAGGGCAGTATTCCAACATGATAACAACCCCAAACACACCTACAAGATGATCACTGCCTTGCTAAAGAAGCTGAGGGTAAAGGTGATGGACTGGCCAAGCATGTCTCCAGATCTAAACCCTATTCAGCATCTGTTGGGCATCCTCAAACGGAAGGTGGAGGAGCGCAAGGTCTCTAACATCCACCAGCTCCGTGATGTCGTCATGGAGGAGTAGAAGAGAACTCCAGTAGCAACCTGTGAAGCTCTGGTGAACTCCATGCCCAAGAGGGTTAAGGCAGTGCTGGGAAATAATGATGGCCACACAAAATATTGACACTTTGGGCCCATTGTGGACATTTTCACTTAGGGGTGTACTCACTTTTGTTGCCAGCGGTTTATACATTAATGGCTGTGTGTTGAGTAATTTTGAGGGGACAGATAATTTACACTGTTATGCAAGCTGTACACTCCCTACTTTACATTGTAGCAAAGTGTCATTTCTTCAGTGTTGTCACATGAAAAGATATAATAAAATATTTCCAAAAATGTGAGGGGTGTACTCACTTTTGTGAGATACTATATATCAAATACAAGTTATAATCAGTGTAATGTTGCCCATTTTGCTAATGAGGTTTGACACTGGAATAGGGTAAAGGGGTACTATATTACCAGAGCCAAATGGAGTTCTGTGTTGTTTTAAGGGTGCCATGTTGTCTAGGTGGTGTCATATTGTCAGAGGGGTATCTTCTTTGTATTGAAGGCACTTTTCAGAATAAGGCCATATGAGTAACTTGTGTTATCTAAGCACAGTTTCTTTTACTTTTAGTTTATCTTTCAATCATCAATAAAAATTATATGTCTCATTCCTACATACCACTGTATAACCCTAAATGAATTAACTTTTAAATTATGCTTTTTCCATAGCTGTAAGCCATTTTCACAATGAGTGAAGCCTGCCCCAAATCTTCTTAAAAGTTTTTCAAACTCCATTCTGTCTAGGAGCCATTAGGGCAAGCACTCCCTAGCAATACAGGAGCGAGGGCCACCCTTCCCTTTATTCTATATCTCTCTTGTCAGTGCTGCTGAGCTCATTCATGGCATCAGGAGAGAGCAGGATCAGCTTTCACTTTTTAAATTTTAAGGCAGGACATGGTTCAGGCAGCCACGGCATGTCCAAAAGGTAGAAATCCCAGCTGTAACTTACTACTGAAGTTCAGTACCTAATCCAGGAGCTCCTAAATTAGAACTTTGGCCAAAATCTTAAGCTTTAAAGAATGGTTTTATTGCAGATTTTGCACACATTCTGGTGATTTACCTTCATTTCCTGCTGTATCACCAGGAAAGGAAATAAAAGAGGATCTATCTGAATAGGATGGAGACAGCAATAAAAACAATTTTTTTTTCATTATTCAAACCCTTCCACTTTTGGGCACTGGCCGGGGTCAATACTCCCATCAATTGGTGAAAGGCATTGTTTCTTTCCATGTGAGGTTTATGACTGCTGCAGGACACCTTACCCTCGTGCATGGCTTTCCATCAAAGATCTAGGGGGGGTCTTTTGGATTGAATCGTGAACTCTCCTCTCTATGCATTATTCTCTGGGCTCCCGGGCTTGATACTTGGGCATCACCTCAACTCCATCTCCTGCCTTTCACCCCTACAACCAGGCCTGCAAGGTCTTTATCAGCTCAGGGGATTTGTTCAATTATGCTCAGCTGCATCCTCTGAACCCCTGAGGAAGCTACAACTGCGAAACACGTTGGGACATCATCACTAGAGTTGGGTGAACAGTTCGGACCGCACAGTGTGCAATTTGCAGTGTGTTCGCCCCGCCCCAAACACCTTGCAATGCACTACGCGCTACGCAGTGCATTCTGCGCCCTGATTGGGCAAAGCTTTGCCTAATTAGGGGTCAGTGTAAGCTGGTTGTTAAGGAGTGGGACTGGGAAGCCGGCCACAACGTCCTTAACAACTGATGAGTCATCAGCTGTCAATGGTCTTCCCCGCTGACAGCTGAATAATAAAAAAATGGTTAAAAAATGGTCTTGGTTTTTAAAGGGAACCCCATGCCAAAATTTTTTAAAAAAATGATGCAGAGTCCCCCCCAAAATCCATACCAGACCCTTATCCGAGCATGCAGTCTAGCAGGTCAGAAAAGGGGAAGGACGAGCGAGCACCCCTCCTCCTGAACCATACCAGGCCACATGCCCTCAGCATGGGGGTTTGCTTTGAGGCAGGGGGACATATTGATGGGGACATGGTTCTCTTCCCGACAATCCTGGGCTGTGGTTGTCGGTGTCTGTGGGTGGGGGCCTTATCGGGATCAGGAAACGCCCCCAGATCCCACCCCCTATGTGAATGGGTACCCCTACCCATACACCAAAAAAGTGTGCAAAAAAAATAAAACAGGAGACAAGTTTTTGACAAATCCTTTATTAAAAAAATTAAAAACAATGTCCCCGATGTAAATCCATCATCAATCACGCCACCCGCTGCACCGCCGACCCAAAAATTATTTTTTAAAAATGCTCCGCCTTCTAGGTCAGCCATCCACCGAATGCCTCCCCCGGGCTTTGACAGTTCTTATATAGGTAAGAGCGGGGCCACCTGGCAACATCACTTGGTGGCCCGCCCCCTTGTAACACCGCGGACCGGTGAATGCTGAGCCAGCAACGTCACAAGGGGGCGGTGCCTCCAGATGAGCATGCAGTATGCAGCCAGTCCTCATAGCGGGCGGGAGCGTTTTTGTTTTTTTCTTTTACGGGTGCAACGGGTGGTGTGATTGATGGTGGATTTACATTGGGGGACACTATTATTTTATTTTTTAATGAAATGGAATTGTCAAAAATCATGTGTGTGTTTTTAACACTTTTTTTGTGAATGGGTAGGGGTACTATGTACCTGATACTCATTCACATGGGGGGGCGGGATCTGGAGGCCCCAGATTCGGATAAGCCCCCTGCCCGAAAACCCCCACAATCACTGGCCTTGGTTGTGGGGATGAGGCCCCTGTCCCCATCAACATGGGAACAAGGTGCTTTGGGGTGGGGGGCAGAGCTCCTCTGCCCTAAAGCACCCATCCTCCCATGTTGAGGGCATGTTGCCTGGCATGGTTCAGTGTGTTTTTTTGGTGTGGGGTTGCCCTTAAAATCCATACCAGACCTGAAGGGCACTGCACTGGGGGGGGGACCCCACACCGTTTTATTTATTTATTTTTTTCAATAGCCGGGTATCGGCAATTGCAACTGCGAGTCATTTTAAATATGATTTGACTCGTTTTTTTCTTTAGAAATTTCATTTTTGCAGCAACATGTTCTATATATGCTACAGATACGCCACTTTACAGTCAGACTAAAGGGACCCCCCAGGCACTATATTTAAAGGAATGTTTCATTTCTATTGTTGCACTTAATGCATAATTGAAATCACTGCTCCTGAAAAAAACTAAAATTTTTTAAAAATGTTTTGCATTGATACATGTCCCCCAGGGCAGTACCCGGACCCCCATACCCCTTTTAAGGCCAATTACTTGCACATAAGCCTTCAAAATAGGGACTTTTTATTTGCCCTGTTCGGCTCCTATAGACTTCAATGGCGTTCGCCGTTCAGGTTAGAACTTTCCCCTGTTCAGGAGTTCTGCTGCAAACTGAACATGGGGATGTTAGGCCCATCTTTAACTCATCACCTCCTCCCTTTTTTCTGCTTGATATACCACTTCAATATCCACTTCAATATTTATATTAATTGTTGTATGAGGGAAGATAATGCTGAGGGTGGCTGAGCTGATTATGACTCAATATTATGATGAAGATTTTTAGGGGTGCTGCCCTCAAAACTTTTTCCTTGTTCAAAGTTTTTATTAGATTTTAAAGAATAGAGCATAAAAACATACACTGAAAACAGATGCATGGTATTCTATATAGTTATATCAACAGTACCATAAACGCGCCAGCGAAGGCCAAATAGCATTAAACAATTGACGGTATACAAATCATAAGGTAAAATCTAGGCGTTCAGAGTAGGCCAAGTATCAAATAAGTGTTCAGACTGTAAAAACAAAGGAGTCTAAATAATACAATATCCAGTAGCTTGACCAGTGGAGTATTTATGATTTATTCGGCATAGGAGCAGGGGCCCCTATAGAGGAGCATTGTGATAGGAAACGAATGGAGACTAGGAATTGAAGCTAGCGCCTTGGATTAACAAAGGAGAACGGGAACTCGGTTGTGGGGACGTTACCAAAAGAGACAGAAGATATGTCTGTAGGAAATAGGTTGGGCATTAGCCAAGCCTTGGACTTGGAGTATTTGAAAAGGTAGAAAGAAAGAGGGGGTAAGAGGAGGAAGAGGGGGGAGTGAGGAAAAGTCCCCCGGTGTGACTTGACCATGATAATGAGATCTGACATGGCAAATCGGTAAGCTACCATGGTATAAGGACCGACTTTACAAAGTCTGATGGCAAGTGGTGTTTAATCCAGGGTTGCCAGACTTTGTCAAATGTAGGGATCTGTTTTTTTTCAATAGCTTCCATTTTTGCTTGAATGAGCATGCGATTTAATCTTTGCTTTGCCTCGGCTCCCCAAAACTTTTTAACAAAAAATTTTGTATTAAAATGCCTTGTTTTATAAATATGTTTCTCTAAGTGTTTTCTGAGGGGAAGTTTCAGCACCACTAAAAATCCCATTTATACTTCTTTTGTTTTTTTTCTACATATTACTGGGATGAGGAGCTGTATTGTTTAATTGTACCCACTATTCTTCTTTGCTTTATAGCTATCTGAAAAAGTCAACAAACCCATTGACTGCCCACTGTCGATCACTTGTGAATGGTAATAGACATTTAAAAAGTAAAAATGATTTCTGAATTAGTCTCCTCACTACAGCACTCTTGCCTTACACATAACATACTTGATTTAATACGTGAAAAAATAAACTACTAAGCAAACAAAGCAAAGCTGTTGAGTATATATAGCTTAAAATTAATTGCAAAGGAAAACAGATGTTCCATTGTGTTAAAGGCAAAATGAGATGAAAGCATTGCTAGAGGAACATAGACTCGTATGTCAGCACAGCAAGAGTCTAATTATTCCACAGTCCATTGTGACATATTTATTGTATAATTGTGTAGGCCATACAAATGCTATATACATTTTAACAAATAATATTTTTTACTTCAATAAAAAAATCTCAGCTGTAGCCACCCTTTAGTATTTTCCTTCAATTAGAAAGAAATGATTTGGTCAGTCTAAACTGACAAATATATGTGATAGTGAACCAAAGGACCCTATGTAGCAATTTACAGCAGGAGAGGCATTTGATATGTTTAATTTTAAAATTTTAACATCGGATCACTGGATATCTGAGCTTAGTAGATTGGTTTGCAGTAGAAGATCAAGTTTGCATATCGCATACAATTATATACCCAAACAGTACAGATCTATTTATTTTGTAGGACACCAAGATGTAGCTTAAAGGATAATTTTACCTTTATTAACATGTTACAGATGTATTTATGGTGTAACATGTAATGTGTTACTAGGCAGCACCCCTGCTCACCCCCTCCCCTTCCGAATCCCCCTTTGTAACAGCGGGAGGGGGTTCTTCTCCAAGCACTTGCTGTCACAAAACACTACAAGTCCTGCCTGCTACCTTGGCATGTGGGCCTGTAGTTTGAATGTGCGTGCACTAGTTCATTCACACTGCCTACTGCTCAGGAACTGTCTGTACGTACAGAGGTATGGGCAAAGAGCACTAGGCAGTGTCTGAAGGAGCCCCACATTGGACCCATGATCTGCTGATCACAGGTGCAAAGCTCTGCAGGCTCCTAAAATATATATATATATATATATATATATATATATATATATATACAGTGCCTTGTGAGAGTATTCGGCCCCCTTAAACTTTGCGACCTTTTGCCACATTTCAGGCTTCAATCATAAAGATATAAAACTGTAATTTTTTGTGAAGAATCAACAACAAGTGGGACACAATCATGAAGTGGAACGAAATGTATTGGATATTTCAAACTTTTTTAACAAATAAAAAACTGAAAAATTGGGCGTGCAAAATTATTCAGCCCCTATACTTTCAGTGCAGCAAACTCTCTCCAGAAGTTCAGTGAGGATCTCTGAATGATCCAATGTTGACCTCAATGACTAATGATGATAAATAGAATCCACCTGTGTGTAATCAAGTCTCCGTATAAATGCACCTGCACTGTGATAGTCTCAGAGGTTCGTTTAAAGCGCAGAGAGCATCATGAAGAACAAGGAACACACCAGGCAGGTAGTTGTAACCTAGTAAGTCTCTAGGAGTGACTTGAAGACCTCTCTCAAACGACGTGACTTTCATATCCCCGACTTATTAAAACGTGCGGGTTAAAAAGTCAAAAAATAAACAATTTTTTCAAACTTTATAGGTTATGTAAAGCAAGGTGAAGTACTAACACAGGGTGAACAACAACTAAGAAGTGTTTTTTAATGTCAAAATATAGAAATACTAACTTCGGACTTTACACCGTTTTCCAGCGTTTCAAATTCCCCCGGCTTATGAGAGTGTTCCGTGACATATATATATATAT
>BLSH010056899.1:226625-243569 GCA_018402905.1 Glandirana rugosa | reverse complement strand
ACCACCACCCTCACACTACCAGACCCTGACGTACTGACGACGACCGTGACCCCTCGATGTCAAGTAATTCCCTTGGTACTTACGGTTGTACATGACACTGTATGACTTCGTCTCGTACTAGGGGAGGGAAGCCTCTGACCCGACGTCCCGTCATAAGGTTGTACTATTGTTGGGCTTTGTGTGGAGGTTCTGTTGGTGACGGAACGATTTCTTCGACTCCCATTTCCAATACCTGACCGGTTCGTACAGAGGTCTGGATTTGGGATAACTCGTAGACACCCCGTAGGTGTTTACCTTCCACGACCTCACGTTCCAGAGACCTTAACCCTCTTGGGCAAGGAGTTCACCAGAGCTTCACAGGTTGCCACTGGAGTCCTCTTCCACTCCTCCATGAAGACATCACAGAGCTGGTGGATGTTAGAGACCTTGCACTCCAGCACCTTCCATTTGTGGATGCCCCACAGATGCTCAATAGGGTTTAGGTCTGGAGACATGCTTGGCCAGTCCATAACCTTTACCCTCAGCTTCTTTAGCAAGGCAGTGGTTGTCTTGGAGGTGTGTTTCGGGTTGTTATCATGTTGGAATACTGCCCTGCAGCCCAGTCTCCGAAGGGAGGGGATCATGCTCTGCTTCAGTATGTCACAGTACATGTTGGCATTCATGGTTCCCTTAATGAACTGTAGCTCCCCAGTGCCAGCAGCAGTCATGCAGTCCCAGACCATCACACTCCCACCACCATGCTTGACTGTAGGCAAGACACACTTGTCTTTGTACTCCTCATCTGGTTGCCACCACACACGCTTGAAACCATCTGAACCAAATAAGTTTATCTTGGTCTCATCAGACCACAGGACATGATTACAGTAATACATGTCCTTAGTCTGCTTGTCTTCAGCAAACTGTTTGCGGGCTTTCTTGTGCATCATCTTTATAAGAGGCTTTCTTCTGGAACGACCTCAATGCAGACCGAGTTGATGCAATGTGCGGAGTATGGTCTGAGCACTGAAAGGCTAATCCCCCACCCCTTTAACCTCTGCAGCAATGCAGGCAGCACTTATACGTCTATTTCCCAAAGACAACCTCTGGATATGACGCTGAGCATGTGCACTCGACTTCTTTGGTCGACCATGGCGAGGTCTGTTCTGAGTGGAACCTGTCCTGTATGGTCTTGGCCACCATGCTGCAGCTCAGTTTCAGGGTCTTGGCAATCTTCTTCTTATAGCCTAGGCCATCTTTATGCAAAAGCAACAATTCTTTTTTTCAGATCCTCAGAGAGTTCTTTGCCATGAGGTACCATGTTGAACTTCCAGTGACCAGTATGAGAGAGTGAGAGCGATAACACCAAATTTAACACACCTGCTCCCCATTCACACCAGAGACCTTGTAACACTAACAAGACACCGGGGAGGGAAAATGGCTAATTGGGCCCAATTTGGACATTTCCACTTAGGGGTGTACTCACTTTTGTTGCCAGCGGTTTAGACATGACTGTGTGTTGAGTTATTGAGTGTTGTCACATGAAAACATAAAATAAAATATTTACAAAAATGTGAGGGGTGTATTGTGTGTGTGTATGTGTGTATATATATATATAAACAAATTTATAAAAGGTAAACTTAACCTTTAGGCTCGGTTCACACCTAGGCGATCCAACTCCGGGGGCGACTTTGCTAGGTGATTCGAAAGCGACTTCAGCGCGACTTCATCATAACTTCGGGTGACTTACAACGCGACTCCATGCCAGGCGACTTTGCCTGTGGCCAATCAGAGAAGGGAGGGAGGGGGTTGCCTTCAAAAATGAGTTTCTTTTAAACTGTAAAGTCGCTTCAGTATAAATGGGGGATCCGACTTGGAGGCGACTTCAGTGAATTCTATGGGCACAAGTCGTCACATTCCTGAAAAACGTCGCTCTTTGCTGTAACGATGTGATCATTTTATTAAAGATTGGACTCATTTGAAGATCTTGGTGTGCTGGTGACACTACCTGCTCTGATGACATGCTGTTCCAGCCGTTGGTCACTTCAGCACCCGCACTACAATTAAGCCATCTAAAAAAGTAGGAACGTGTGCGTTGGGAATTTCATAACTACAAGTCGGATAGAAGTCGCCTTGAAGTAGTACAGGAACCTTTTCTGAAGTCGCCTTGAAGTCGGAGCGGCTTAAGTAGTGTATACTAAGACGGCTCCCGTTCATTTCAATGGGATTTCTGATGTCAAGCGACTTAAGGCGACTTGGGGCAACACAAGTTGGATTGCAAGTTGCATAGGTGTGAATTGAGCCTTAAAGTGTATGTAAACCTTAACAATTAACTTTCATTACCTGCTTACTTTTGGTCTGGAAAACGTACTATTGAAATCATTTTGGCATATCTGTATAGTAAGTTTAAAATAAAAAAGTACCTGTTAATCCTGCCAAATATTAGATGAATTCATAACTTCCTGTAGTGAGCTGCTTCACTGAAATATCAATATTATCAACCCTGCCTGGTTCTCTGTGTGGGCTACAGAACACCACCTCTATGTTACAGAGCAGAAGAGAGGGGAGGTTTTCTGTAGTTCTAACAAACTTCCAGTCCTTGGGAGATAACTCTGCTTCTCTGTAGATAGAGTACAGTTATTAAGCATTGTCATCCTAGGACAGGAAGTGAGTTCATGGCAAGATCAAAATGAATGCAGTCGTCACATCTAAGGACTGGTATGCTGCAATATATTACATTTTTGTTCTTGAGTTTTGATACATTCTAACTCCTAGAAGATTTTAATTTAGTATATAGATTTATAATATAAATGTATGCACTAAATGAATTAATACATGAATTAATATAAAATGATATATATATAGATAGATATATATACTGTGTATATATATATATATAAATGATACAGAATTCATAGAGCATTGTGGGCTCACTAAAGGGAGCATGCAGCAAAAGCTGTTTGCTTTTAGACTCGCTGTAATTGAAAATTCTGTGGAGCTGTAAGAACACAGCAGGACAGGGTGATGAGACATTTTTCTCATTCATTTTATAGTCTGTAAAACTTGTGCAGCTCCACCAATGCATTACAAAAAAAATATATATGCAATTTTTTTATATTTACCTGAGTATAAAAAGGAAATATTTCTTTAAATGGAGTTGTTCATATTGCCCATAATGAATAAATGAAAAAAAGCATAACCAATACACAGTACATTTCCATTTAAAATGTCCTGTCTATTTAACCTAATTTTCCACAGATTACAAAGACACCACTAAACCACTAGAAAATGTTTTACTACCCTTATTCGCACAGTGATGGACTACTACCTAAACCATCTTATGCATATTTCTTCCTACCTCCCAAGGGTTCCCTTCCATGCTTGAGTCCATTAAGTACTTCTCCAAATGGCCCTGAAACCACCAGCAACAGTTCTACCCATTTTCTGGTCAAACAGAGTTCCTATAGAGCATGGGTGTCCAACCTGCAGCCCTCTAGCTGTTGCAGTACCACTAGTTCCATCATTCCTTTGCCTTTGGGAGTCATGCTTGCAACTGTCAGCCTTGCAATGCCTCATGGGATTTTCCTTGCAATGCCTCACGGGTCCTGTAGTTCTGCAACAGCTAGAGGGCCACAGGTTGCACATCCATGTTATAGAGCTTGTTACTGATAGCAGGGCCACATTAGGAATAAGGCTCACAGATACCAAGCACTTGGAAAGCAAATATTTTTTCTGTTGATTAGTGAGGTAAGTGGCTACAGTCATGTGAAGAAGCATAATCATCTCTACAGCTTTAGTGAAAGCCAAAGCCATCTTCCTTTGTTCCAGGCTACAGCTCACATTTAGCAGTCCAGTCCTTGCATCAGATTCAGTACCTATTCTTCAGGTTCGTATTAGGATTGCTTTAGTATCTTGTTATCAAAAAAACTGCCTACTCTAATATGGGGTTTGAATGAGCATTGACCCCCTCCTGAAGAAGTACCACAAAGCAACCCATTATCCTTTTCCTTGAGTATTATCTGCAAATGCAAGAGTTTCAGCTAATAGAGGTCTACCCTAATTTAGCTTTCAACATCCAAACCCCCTTCTCACTACCCAATCATTGTTTTTGAAACCACCTAACCAAAGTTCTGTTTCAAAGCTTGCTAGCAATGTTCTAAAAACCGGTCAGTTAACCGCCCCTCTCATACAGCCTCCTTGAGTGGAGAGTTCTTATTCATAAGTGCTTATTCTTAAATGCAAAATTCCATAGCAACCAATCAATATTCACTCTGAAGTCAGGCCAGTACAAGATGAGTTCAGATTAGTTGCTGTGGGTTACTGCACTAAAGCTATCTTTATTGAAAATGCCAAATAGTGTGCCAGCCAAACTACTGACACCATCATCTAGACCAGATGCAATTAGCGGACCTCCAGCTGTTGCAGAACTACAAGTCCCATGAGGCATTGCAAGAATCTGACAGCCACAAGCATGACACTCAGAGGCAGAGGTCCGCTAATTGCATATCCCTGACCTAGACCCAGAAGGGCACATGTACAGTATTTCAGCCATGGAATTTTCTGAAGCACTACATGTGCATTTATGAACTATGTAGGCCATTTCAAGCAAGTACTGGGAACTATGCTTGAAATGGCCAGCAAGAAAATGGCTGCATCAGTGAACAGAACAGTAAGTTGACCACACAAGGCAGCAACGAGATGTGGCAGCTGCAGTGGTACAGTTTAAAAGAGCAAGATCTGAGGAAGCAACACACTTTTCTCTACAAGCTGGCATCTACAGCCTAGGGGTAAGGTTCACCCATTTGAAATGCGCCAATATCTCTAGTAGATGAGTTTTGGATTAAAATAGCATTATTCACAAAGTGATTACTCCTGCTAAATGGTCAGAAAGAAACCCTAGTGTCTGAGCACCTTACATCGTATTAGAAGAAAGTTTTTTGTGTACTGAGGGATAACAACAAGGCTAAATTAGTATCAAACAAAATGCCAGATTTAGGATCCAACTTTCTGAAGTTTGGCCCAATTAACTATTATGCTGGACTACAAGTTTTGCAAAACACCCCTTCACTACAATTGTAACCTAAACCCAAACAGGAAACCAAAGCACCATGCGATCCTTCTCTGTGTAATTTGCAAGTCTGATAAGAAGATGGTAAGATATTGTGTGGGAATACCCAGTGCATATTTTGTTACCACTAATGAAAAAGATCATACGGTCGTCCTCCTTTAAAGCTTAACTCCTGACATCTATAATAAGAGCAACCTATTCTATAAATGTTTTAAACAACTCATTACATGTAACATAAAACTGTCATAAGTATGTGAATTTATATATTTTATTACTGGTACTTGATGTAGCAGTACCCCCGTAGGGGCTGCTGGTGATTGTGGTCCATCTCTCACCCTGTATAGCCAGGCACATGAATTTGCAGACACACAGCAGTCAAGAAATAGTCCTTTTACTTGTTTTTTATTCTTTTTATTGAGGGGATTATAACTTGGATGGGGATAGGGGACATATGGGATGCCAAGTGGATCAATGGGAATTTGTTAGGGACACAACTATATACATCCTGTATATTTACACCTATCCTCTTCTATCTCCAGCACAGACTTGCTTGTAGAACTACAACTCCCAGAACCAGCTAGTGCTGAATTGCAGGCCGGACATTGGCTCAGCCAGGCCCAAAGAAAATGCCCTTTGAAGGCAGGAAGAGCGGGCACCTATGGTGTAGCAAAAAAATAGTAGTCCTAATGCTAGTTGTCCACATGGCTACTGAAGCCACTGCCCTGGTCAAACAGGCCCTACAAGATAATATCATATTCAAACACAAAGCATCCTTTTTAAGATCTCCATCACACACCCTATTTCTACCATCTACCCAAGATACATAAATGCAGTACAGACCCACCAGGGAGACCCATTGTTGCATCCATGAATAGCATCACCAGTGGCTTCTCCCAATACGTTGATCACTTCTTACAACCATTTGTCCTGAATCTCTAATCATATATCAGAGAAGGTATCCACCAACTAGAACAACTTGAATCATACAGATGGGAACCCACATACACCTGGCTCTTCCTTGACGTCCAGTCCCTCTACACCTCTATCCCCCATGAGGTCGGAATGCGGGCTATAGAGCATTTCCTGATGACCGACACATCCATGCACATCAACCAAACCCAATTCATCCTAGATGATATCCATTTTTGTCTAAAACACAACTACTTCAAATTCCAAGACAACTACTACCTCCAGACCAATGGCACAGCCATGGGAACCAATTTTTCACCCTCCTATGCCAACCTAACCATGGGCCTCTGGGAGACCAAACACATCGGGACCAACAACCCATGCACCTCGCAAATCATCTTCTATGGCCATTACATCGATGATGTCATCATCATCATCTGGAAAGGGAACACCAACAACATTGAACAGTTCCTCACCCACTGCAAAAACAACATGGGCCTTATCTTTACCTTTGTTCAAGACATCTTTCTTTTCTAGAGCTGGACCTGTACCAGGAAAACTGCAAAATGAATGCCAAGACTATTACAAACCCACTGCCAGAAATTAATTCCTACATTACAAAAGCTGCCACCACCCGTACTGGCTGAACAACATACCAAAGAGACCTGATCCCATTGCAACACATGCGTGAACTGACCGTCTGTCTTGTAAGTGTGCAGAGGTGATCAAATACCACCAAAAGAAAGCTCTATTTGTGGGAAAAAAATTATAAGAATTTTGTTTGGGTACAAAGTCGCACGACCGCGCAAATGTAATTCAAAATGCGACATCGCTGAAAGCTGAAAATTGGTCTGGGCAGGAGGGGGGTTTAAGTGCCCAGTAAGCAAATGGTTAAATATGACACACTTGTACACCAGCTACAAATTCTCTCAGAAGAAATCTTGAATCTCACAAATCACTTCCCTGCAAAATGGCTCATCGCCCTTAAAAAAAAACACCAAAAACTAGAAGACACACTAATCAAAACCAAATCACAACATATCTTCTCCTGGTAGCAACACACAGAAGCCAAAACCATACCCTCGCTCCTACACATTAACCCAGCGGTTGTCACCTCTCGGCATACTCCCAATTCAACTGGCACCCACATACCTACTCCTTCTTATCGTCATAGTGGGAATCATACCGCCATACCCCACACCAAACACTGGCCACAACACAACAAACACAAAAAGAAAAAAGTACCCTTTAAAGGAGGAACCACTACTCCAACGTCCCACAGGACTCCCAACGGTAACTCCAAACACAAAAAGGCACCTGCCGCCCATACCCTAGGCCTCCCGAACCCATCTCCCATAGCCCCCAGGCCAAACCTTTCCAACAGTATCCCCCCACAAGGGATCACCCACATCTGTGAATCACATTGCCCATACACCTGGAGATTCTGTTATGACCTCCAACCCCACAGGCCGCAGTCCCAGGAAGACAAAAGCCCCCCTACAGGGCCAGACCACCACCCACATTCCGGAGAATCACGTTGCCACCCCCGACAACATGCCAAGACATCTTGGCCCCGCAACCAATAATCTGTCCCCACTACCTTCAGCTACACCTGTGGTCTCTTTTTTAGGGGCGAGCCTCCTCCCCACTCCACCCACAAAAAGAGGACATGAGGGCTCATGTTCGCACCTACAATACAACCCAAAGCATTCCAACTCCTCAAAGACCTTAACAGAATCATCCGAAACCGTACCGTAAAATGATTCTACAACATACAAGCTGCCAAAAACAAAATCCCATGCGTAGAAGCCGGCACTACCAACGACCCCCCCTTCAACTACCTCACCCTGGACGAAGAACTGGCCTTTAACATATTAGAGGACCTTTACCAGGAAGGTACCGGGCCCAGCCTAAACCCAGAGAACCCAGGATCGGATGTCCTGCTATATACTCAACACCTCTGTCCTTCCCCTACAGTCCAACACACCACCTTCCGACCACCATCCACCTTCAATCCAACACAATCCAAGGACCCTTGTCTTGATACCTTCTACCGCATTGTCTATTCGGACTTACTCTCCATGTGCCACAAGGAGACATCTGTCCAGAAAAATCACAATCTCACCAAATCGGAAAAGCTAGCTCTCAACACCTTTAAATCCAATGAGAAAATCATCATAAAATCTGCCGACAAAGGGGGTGGCATTGTCATACAAGACTAGAAAGACTATATCAGGGAAGCCACCAGACTGCTTAGTGTCAAAGATACATATATACAACTGCCTCCTCAAACAGGCCCTACAAGATAATGTCAAAACCAAACACGAAGCATCCTTTTTAGTCAAAGATCTCCATCACACACCATATTTCTACCATCTACCCAAGATACATAAATGCAGTACCAAGGGAGACCTATTGTTGCATCCATGAACAGCATCAGCAGTGGCTTCTGCCAATATGTCGATCACTTCTTATCATCATTTGTCCTCAATCTCCAGTCATATATCAGAGATGGTATCCAGCTACTAGAACAACTTGAATCATACAGATGGCAACCCACATATACCTGGCTCTCCCTTGATGTCCAGTCCCTCTACACCTCTTTCCCCCATGAGGTCGGCATGCGGCTATAGAGAATTTCCTGATGGCCGACACATCCATGCACCCCAACCAAACCCAGTTCATCCTAGATGCTATCCGCTTTTGTCTAACACACAACTACTTTGAATTCCAAGACAACTACTACCTCCAGACCAATGGCACAGCCATGGGAACCAATTTCACACCCTCCTATGTCAACCTAACCATGGGCCTCTGGGAGACCAAACACATCTGGGCCAACAACCTATTCACCTCACAAAACATCTTCTATGGCCGTTACATTGATGATGTCATCATTATCTGGGAAGGGACCACCAAAAACACTGAACAGTTCCTCACCCACTGCATTAACAAAATGGGACTTACCTTCACCTTCATTCAAGACAACGACCATCTAGCTTTTCTAGATCTGGACCTGTACCATGAAAACGCCAAAATTCATGCCAAAAACTATTACAAACCCACCGCCAGAAATTCATTCCTACTTTACAAAAGCTGCCACCACCCGCGCTGGCTGAACAACATACCAAAGATCCAATTCTGCCACCTAGGCACAATTGCACCAAGAAAGCGGACTACCATACTCAAAGTAAGACCCTCAAACTTAAATTCCTGGAAAAAAGTTACCCACAAACACTCGTAGAACAGGCATGGGCCACATATGCTAATGATGGCATTCCCACCCCCCAAGCCCAAAACAAACCCAATGTTCTCTGGATCATTACCCAGTTTCACAACAAGCACAAACACGTGGAGCACATCACACGAAAACATTGGCCACTACTACTACAGGATCCTCTTCTAAAGGACACCATACAATCTGTTAGGAGAAGATTGTGCTGAGGAAGTGTTGCATTTGATTGTTGTTTCCTCACGCTCTCAGAGGAGGTGGTGCTGGGCAGGTCTATTTAAACACTGGGTTTCCTGTAGCAAGTGCTGTCCATTCTACAGCATTACCAGTACTTTCTGCGACCCGATTGAGTTTTCCTGTTTACCTGTGACCCGGCTTGTACCTGTTTCTGCCTGAACTCCACCTGCACCGACCCCGGCTAGTCTACGACCACTCTTCTGTTTGAACCTTGTGTACCTCACCTGCTTGCCTGTTAACGACCCTGCCTGCACCTGACCACCCGATTGCCTGCTCCTCCTGCACTGCTTTACCTGCACGTTACCGACCCAGCCTGCACCACTACTCTTCAGTCTTGCACGGACTCTCTGGAGGACGTCTTAGCATCTGTGTCCTATCCAGCCCTCATGCCCCCCTGTGCTCCAGCGCTCCCTGTCTGCTCTACCAGGGGTTCTGGAACCAGGGCCAAAAGAGAGGTTGCCTACTGCATAAGTCAGACTCTACCACCAGGTACGTGACACCAACCCACCCACAGTTCTCGTACAGAAAAGCCTCCAACATCAGAGGAAAGATTGCACCCAACAAACTGAAAAGTAACAAGGGTACCACACTATCATTGAAATTCTTCTCTATATTTGGAATGTACCAATTCTGAAAGACCCTCTGCCTTACATGCAGATTTGTCCATCACGGACAAAAAGAGTTCACCGCCAAAAGAAGAACCTATACCATCAAAGAATTCTATACCTGCTCTACAGAATACGTGGTATACTGTCTCTCCTGCCCCTGTGGTCTACACTACGTAGGAAGAACCATGCGCCCTCTATGAAAACGGTTTGGCGAACACCGCCGTGCCATCGAAGCCGGAAAAGACGACTACAGTGTCCCTCGGCACTTCAAAGAACACCACGAAAAATCCACCATGGGCCTAAAAGTTTGGGTCATTGAGTCTATCCCTGCCAGCCTCCCCGATGCAGAAAGATTCCAGCGCCTGTGCCACAGAGAAACATACTGGATATATGCCCTGGACGTCCTGTCGCCAGGACGTATGAATGAGAAACTGGACATCAACACCATACTCTGACCCCCGACTAAAGGCCCGTACAACAATTCACGACCACCCCCTACCACCTGCAGTATATCATTCCCCCATCATCTGACTTCCCCTCCCCCCCTATGTTACTTTATACCCCGGTTATGTTTCTGCTACATATATATAGATATAAATATGTATATCCTACATTTTAACACCCATATACATATGTATCCTACTAATACTCTATATACAGACATCTATACACGAACAGATTGTTGCCATATATCCATTTACAAACTGACACATCTAGAAGCGATCACCACTCATATATCCACCTTAAAATCCACATATCTGACTGTCAACACCGTTCTCTCTCCCCCCCCCCTCAGAACTCATCATTGGTTAATTATGTACCAATTACTCTCCTTCCCCCCCCCTGATTACATTGGCGCATCTGTGCTGTGGGACCGCTGACATCCAGATGAATCCCCTGGGTGGGCTTGATCAGGGAAAACCACCCTCCAACTCCTCCCACTGCTCCAGATTGGCTGAATTGTGCTACACCAGCCTCCAACCCCTCCCACTGCTCCAGACTGCCTGAACTGTGCAATACCAGCCTCCTATCCCTCCCCTCACTCCTCCCCCACCTCTCATAAGTCCCCACCACCTTCATGGTCGTTGGTCTGAAGAAGGAGCAGCCTTAGCTCAGAAACATGTCACTGCCCACCACCCTTCACTGACACGTACAGCCTTGTGCGTTCCAGCGGGAACGGGAACTCGGGAAGTCATCTCTGCAGTCAGCACACCAGTACGCCATTGGACAGTGGATGTGAGCTGTAGGCTCTCTTCACTCCCCACGGGCAGGAGGACTCACATGCCTGAACTGAAGACTGTCCGTCTTGAAGTGTTAACCCTTTGTGTGCCACTGGTTACAATCCATTGCTGCACTTAGAGGCTGTTTTTTTTTAAATTATCCCTCCAGAGTGACCACTTCACCTATATGATGGAAGAACATGGCTCCACCACTTAACCCTTTAAACCAGGGATATGCAATTAGCGGACCTTCAGCTGTTGCAGAACTACAATTCCCATCAGGCATAGCAAGACTGACAGCCACAAGCATAGCACCCAGAGGCAGAGGCATGATGGGACTTGTAGTTTTGCAACAGCTGGAGGTCCGCTAATTGCATATCCCTGCTTTATACGCTCATATTACCTACCACTCTGTAAGTGTTTTTAACCATGTGTGCACTGAATACATTTCTACATATTACACTTAGAGGCACCTTTCTGTCTAACTCTCTCTACCTCTAGAAGCTGCTTCTCCTGTCCAAAGAGCTGCCCTAAGGACCACCAT
Source organism: Glandirana rugosa (assembly GCA_018402905.1). Classification (NCBI taxonomy): domain Eukaryota; kingdom Metazoa; phylum Chordata; class Amphibia; order Anura; family Ranidae; genus Glandirana; species Glandirana rugosa. The sequence goes on along the minus strand of BLSH010056899.1, from coordinate 231,775 downwards.
CTAGCTACCTGCCCTACTATCCTCACACTGGAATGCCCTAACCACCACACTCCTGTACTGATCCCAGTACCACTTCTTCAGGCACAGATGTGAGTGTTACAACCTGGCTTTTTGTATACACGTTTTACTATGTGACATATTTGTTTGAAATAAATCTTACAACACTATGGGCATGCCTCCCTTGTTTTCTACGTGAGAGACATACCATAGCACACCGACATGAGTGGGAGCCTTTTCAATGGATGGTAGCAGTGGCTTGCAGGTGATCTCTGGTTGCTTACTCATTCTGTTGAGGTGGAAAAGTGGTGAGGCACAGAATTATGCTCTTCAGAATTTACACCCTTACCCTCACCTTCTGGTGAGTGTTCCATTCACTTGTTTCGGTGTCACACACTGGAAGATTAGATTGGAGATTGGTATCAGTATTTTTGTGGCGGTGGATACAGATTCAAAACTATTAATTTAACTTGCTCAGGAAGAGATTCTTCATTTTTCTGATTGCTCTATTCATTGTTTTTCCTTGCTTTCTACCATACCAAGAGTACTGTAAGATTTTATGATAATTTGCACAATTAAACACTTGCCACTTTATTTATCTTGATTATCTAGCAATTTTTATTTATTTTACGCACATTAGTATTGATTTTAAGATTGGTGCTGCAATGAATCTATCGGGATCTGCATCTATCAATCTTCTTTTGCTAGCACCAAGCTTATAATCATTAGTGCAGACTTTAGTTTTTCCGTTTGATTATTGGTAACTAGTTGCTATAGTAGTGTGAGTGCTTATATACTATTGACTTTTTTTGTTAATGGGTAGAGGTACTCCTTTACATTGGGGGGAGGCAGTATCTGGGGCACCCCTTTTTTGAAAGGGGGATTTCAGATTCTGATAAGCTCCCCACCTGCAAGACTCCTCAACCCCCGTGCCAGGATTGTGGGGAAGAGGTCCATGTCCTTATCAACATGGGGACAAGATGTGAGGGCACGTGGCTCGGTATTGTTTGGAAGGGGGGCTGCATGCTCATCTTCCTCCCTTTCATAGCCAGTCAAGCTACATACTCAGATATGGGTCTGATATCAAATTTGGAGGGACCCCTTTAAATCTATATCAGACCTGAAAGGTCTAACAAACAGGAGCCCTGAGCAAGCTGTCACATTTAGCAGTGGTAGTAATTCTGCTTCTAAATGTTTCACTGCACACTGCAGCTGGAGGTTCACTCAGCCAAGCACCCATTTGTGTGGCTGTTGACACAGGAATCTTCATAGACTGTGAACACAGTGCTGACATTTCCCTCATATTATTTCCCCTGCTGTTCGAATGTTAGGCTATTTTGTCTGTCCTAATAGAATGTTAGGGAATGTTACATTTGCCTCGCAAAAGGCTACAAATAAACTATTACATGCATATTACAAACATTATGGGTATTATTCATTATGAGACATTCACAAAGCAAATTTGTTATGAATAAACCCCACAGTGTAGTTCTGTGAATACCCCTCCACAAAGCTGCATAGACCTTTTCTGGTTATGGCAGGTTTTTCTGGTTAGACAGAAAAAGAAGCTGCATACTTAGATCATCAGTTTTCTTTCTCCTTCTATCAGTGTTAGATACATAGCACCTTGCAATGCAGTAGAACCTGGATGGCTTTTTATATTATATTCTGCCCATCCATGGGTGTCCGCAGAACTTTTTCCAGGGGGGGCATAATTTTCAAGGTCATCCATGCTCTGCCCCTTTTTGACAATGTCATAATTACATTATTACGGTCAGAGACTGCAGACGTAGTACAGGAGATGGTCAGAGACTGCAGACACGATACAGGAGATGGTCGGAGACTGCAGACATGATCCAGGAGATGGTCAGAGACTGCAGACGTGATACAGGAGACAGTCAGAGACTGCAGACATGGTACAGGAGACGGTCAGAGACTGCAGACATGGTACAGGAGACAGACAGAGACTGCAGACATGGTACAGGAGACGGTCAGAGACTGCAGACATGGTACAGGATACGGTCAGAGACTGCAGACATGGTACAGGAGACGGTCAGAGACTGCAGACATAGTACAGGATATGGTCAGAGACTGCGGACATGGAACAGGAGACAGTCAGAGACTGCAGACATGGTACAGGAGATGGTCAGAGACTGCAGGCAAGGTACAGGAGGCGGTCAGAGACTGCAGACATAGTACAGGATACGGTCAGAGACTGCGGACATAGTACAGGATACGGTCAGAGACTGCGGACATTGAACAGGAGACAGTCAGAGACTGCATACATAGCACAGGAGACAGTCAGAGACTGCAGACATAGCACAGGAGACAGTCAGAGACGGCGGACATGGAACAGGAGACAGTCAGAGACTGCATACATGGCTCAAGAGGATAAGGACCTAGTGGGGAACCCCTGATCTGATCCCTGATTCCAGGGGGGGGCAATTGCCCCCCCTTGCCCCTACCTGCGGACGCCCATGTGCCCATCTTTTTTCCAGTCTTTCAGAGTGTGGCTTTACAGTAGACCACAGGAGGATATTAAACATCACAAACGGTGGCTAATTGGTTAGGACTTCTGCCTAGCAACACTAGGGTTGTTGGCTTGAATACCAACCATGGCACTACCTGCCTGGAGTTTGTATGTTCTCCCTGTGCCTGTGTGGGTTTCCTCCGTGTGCTCTAGTTTCCTCCCACACTCCAAAGACATGCTGGTATGTTAGTTGGCTCTTATCTAAATTGGCCTTAGTATGTCTATGTATGAATGTGAGTTAAGGACCTTAGATTGTAAGCTCCTTGAGGGCAGAGACTGGTGTGAATGTACAATATATGTGTAAAGGCTGCGTAAAATTGACCGCGCTATATAATGTAGAACCCTCGAATCACTGAGACCTCCCCCCTCTTTCTAGAGTGCACTAGAACTTTCTGGAAAGGAGAAGGAGAGGTAAGGAGGAGCTGCCTGCAGTATGCTAAGGGCCCTGACCAATCCCCAACTTGGGTTGGCAGGGGATACCCCCCTCAAATACTCTGGGTCAGCCCAACTGGGAGGGATTTGTTCGGGTGGAAGCTGGAGATGGAGTGTTAGGCTGTCATGGCCTTTGATGGAGCTCCCCAGTCTTGGGGGGAGACCTTGGGCCTGAGCTCGGGTGCGGACAGAACTCTATCAAGACACACAGAGGTGTCCTGGACAGGAGGCACGGGGGCAAGGAGGGGACAGCAGGAGGACACTGCCAGGCATGTCTCCAGGAGGAACAATAAGGTGCAGCTAAGAGGGCTGGTCAGTGACACACAGTCAGGAGAATTGGGAGGCACGCCTGAGAGGACTGGGTGCAAGCAGTCTGAGATGGGTGCAGAGCCAGTAAGGAGGACTGTGTTGACACGGGCAGTGGAAAAAGGCAGCTGCAGCCAGGAGGACTGGCAGGGCTACTGCCCAGATCCAAAGACAGTGGCACCTGATGTCAGTACATGAAGTTCTTTCTAACGCGTTTCATCTGAACAGACATCCTCAGGGGCTACATGCACTGAACTGGCATCATATTTAAGAAGAGTACACTCTCCTCCTCCTGGGGTGATCAATTCTTATATTGCAGATTTTAAAACCTGTTAACTGTATTAAATCCTTGAGCTGTAATGCTACTACCCATCCACTAGGATGGAACGCGCCAGACATGTAAGACACTAAAAACATAAAACACGAATTAGGGTTAATATTCAATTATCTCAAATAGAAGAGCCTTGATAATCTTAAAAATGTGAAGGGAAACAATACCAAACCGCAACTTATCATGAGTAACCAAACTGTTACAGGGTTCTGGGAGACCAGAAGTCACACTCATTAACCGATTGGTGTAAGAAAAAGACATTATCCTGAAGAAATTCTTTACATTCCTGCTCGTCTGCACCTGGTGCATTGGTTGTCATCTTGACAATAGTGGACTCTGCCATTCAGTACCCAGAGGCAGCTGCACTATTCTCCCTCAGGGCAGACAAGGTGCTGACATTTTGCGGGGAGTATTTAAGAGGGTAGGATTTTCTGCAGAGCTACTTAGTGATCAAGGCATGGAGTTTGTGTCTGAGCTGATAAAGGCTTTCTGTCAAAGAATACAGATTATGTATATAGTGCCTAGTCTTTATCACCTGCAAATAAACAGCCTGTGTAAGCATTTCATTAGGCCGTTGAAACAGATTCTGAGGATACTTGTGGAGCTGCAGGGAAGGGAGTAGGAATGATATTTTCCTCGCCTGCTGTTTGCCCACAGAGAGATACCCCAGGAGTCCACAGGCTTTTCACCTGTGAGTGAGAGGTCCCTCAGACCTAGTCTGAGAGACTTGAGAGCACAAGAATGCTGGACCCAGGTCTCTGTTGTGGATTATGTTCTAAGGTTCTGGCACAAAATAGAGACACTAGTTGGGTTGGTGTGGGGGAACATGACACAGGCTTATGCCCAGCAAAAGCTACGGTAAAACCTCATTACTAGCCCAGATAGTAGACATAAAATGTAGGCCAGGTGTATTTTCTACCATTTATGCAGCCAAACAAACAACAGGCAGCAGAAGAGGGGCCATTTCTAATCACAAAGCACTTGAATGACATTACTTATGTGGTAAATTTGGGAGCGGAAGGTAGAAGGCAGACAGTTTTCCATGTGAACATGCTTAAAAACAAACCATGAAAGAACAGCATACAGTGCATCCGGAAAGTATTCACAGCGCTTTACTTTTCCATATTGTGTTTTGTTACAGCCTTATTCCAAAATGGATTAAATTCATTATTTTCCTCAACATTTTAAAAACAATACCCCATAATCAGTAATACCCCATAACAAAAATTTTACAACTCCTTTTATTACTTAAATTAGGTAAAACCTTATTCCGACATTGTTTTGTGTTATACCTTTTCATTTCGCGACACTTATGAAAGGCCTACGTGACATACGACAAGAAAGTACCAAACAAAAATTCGTACAAGTGTACCTTTTGACAGACGGAAGATGGAAGGCGAGGGTTTAAATGGTGTATTCATTACAGTAAGTTCACGAAACACTAATCTTTACCGGGGAGAAGACGACGGACAACAAACAAACCGACGTATTTACCATCTTTTATGTGGACCGGATGTAAAATACAGATGATAGACCCGATCATTACTCCAAAAT
>BLSH010056899.1:182700-203590 GCA_018402905.1 Glandirana rugosa | reverse complement strand
CTGTTATCGACGTATGTATCATGTCACCTACCTCTCATACATTCATCGAACTAATCTGATATTACATTCCCACGCCAAAAATATTACTTCAGTCTTACTCTCATGTCCCACCCGGTAAATATACCTATGTGGAATTATTTTACCCTTACCAACCACTATAATTGAAGGACAAACACCGTGTAATCATATACACTCCCCCCTTTGAAAAGTTCTACCCACCACTGGTACCACCGGTAAAACTTCAGCCGGTAAAACTTAGGTTGAAAACAAAAAAGTTATCCTTCTCCCAGTACACTGTGTAGTTTGAATAACCCTTAAAGTGTTCTTTTTGTTACCACACGACTAATGTGCCACAAACAGGAAGTTAATATCACCAACCATTCCCATTTTATTAAGGTGTATCCATATAAATGGCCCACCCTGTACTCTCATTCTGACTTCATTATAAAAACCGCACCCTTACATTATAGTCTAATCAAGCTACTTACATACTCTCCATCCACTGTACTATGTATGCAGCTATTGTCTCTGAAATAATATACTTGTTTTTATTGAAGCATAAAACTACATTGTTTTCTGGGTTGTGGGGTTGTGATCAGGGTCAACTTTAATATTTATTGGACGCTGGGTAAACATTTTCTTGGCCCCCCCCCATGCAATTTAGCTCTTCACCTGCTCTGAGACATACAATAAATAGCAGCTAGACTCAAAATCAGTTTAATGAACCAGATCAAGCTGCAATTGCGATTAGCTGCCAGAGGTTACAGCATATCATTACCGCTTACTGACTGGTTGCTAGAGGTTACAGCACACATTACGGCTCACTGATTAGTTGCTAGAGTTTACAGCACATGATTTCTGCTTATTGGTTGCTATAGATTACTTTACATCAATACTGCTCACTGATTGGTTGCTAGAGGTTACTGCACATCATTACAGCTCACTGATTGGTTGCTAGAGGTTACGGCACATCATGTTCTCACTGCCTGCATACCATGGACTGTGGAGGAGAACAGACCCATCAATACACAGAAAACTCCTAGGGATCCTAGAACTCATGGGATCAGTGTCATTGCTGGGGGGAGGGGAGGGTGTGATCAATGCCAATGCTGATTTTTTTTTACCAACTGCCAATATAAAGAGGAGTTTCAACACTGGCCACCAATGTAATAGGGGTTTACACTGATCACAGTAACCGCCAATGTAAGGAGGGATTTACAATGACCACTAATGTAAGGGGGACATTCACATTGGCCACTAGTGTAAGAATTCTACATCAATCCCCAATGTCATGAGATTTACACTGACCACCAATGTAATTGAGACATATAGCCTGCGTTCACATTTATGTGTGTCAGGAACGCAAAATTGCTGTCCTGACTTCACAGAAATGTGGTGCCCTTTAGCAGATACACAGCAGTGCCATCAATAGTTAATGACCCCTTCACACAACTCCTGACATGTGCTGTGGCACAGAGTAATTTCTTCTGCATTTCTAGCGCATAGAGCAGTCCATTGAAATGAATGGGCTGCCCTACATGTGACCTACATCTTTATCCACCCTGTCAGTACATCTTTGCATCCTAAAACCTCTGCTAACCTCTGCACCCCAAACCTTTCCCATCCTCTCCACTCCAATCCCCCCCCCCCTTTAATTCTACCTGCGTCCTCTCATCTTTTCACCCACCTTCCTTACCTCTATACATCCACTCCCTGCTCACCTATTTACCCTAAACTGTAATTTCTTCTCTGCACACCCCTCACTACCCTCCCCATCACCAATTTGCTTACCTGTGCAGAACAGGCTGATGTTAGGCTTAATGATCACAGTTACAGGTAGGACTTTCAAGCATGCCCTTTATCTCCCCAGTGGGCAGCATTCAGTATAGGTGATGGTGGATATGACCTCAGGGAGGCATGATATACATGTGAATGCTGCCTTTATTTATATATCAATACCGCTGTCAGCCACTGTTTACATATCAATGCCGGTTATTTACATGTAAACACAGGGTCTGCAGGTGAGTTATCTGTACACCACAATAGGGCAGAGCTGGGCAGTATTAGTAGCAGCACTTCACACTTGGATGTCGGGACACAGCACAGAACTAAAACTTCAAAGAATAAGGGAATTTAAACCAGCATAGTTGGCAAGTATGAGGCAGCTGCTTTGGGTACCACAACAATGACAGGGCCCAGGGCAGCTGCCCCTTTTGCCCTGCCTTAAAGATGGCCCTAGTTGTGATTTTGTAATAACTTCTTAGAAAGGGGCTGAAAAGTAGCCCAGGTCTCCCTTAAAAAGTGAGGCTGTTTAAATGCGTGACCCCGCAACCCCTATTCCTACACCAGAGCCAGCAAGTGGTTTCAGTTCAAAATTCCCATTTGTTGCATAAAAATAGAAAAAAATATTTTCCTTGGTTTTCTACAGCTTTTTTGGCAGCAGTAGGCCAACAGTCTTGTCTAACAGTGTATGTTAATTAGAGTAATTGCATGCTTTTAACAGTCTGTAATTATGCTTTTGCTGATAATCTCCATCGTGTTATTATGAACAGTTACATAATACAATTACTATTCAGAGGTTCATTGCATGCCGTAATCCTTTTTTTTAGCCAGCAGTCAGCATCATTGTCAGTAAAAACAGGATACATATCCCAAAGCCCAACTCTTAATTTGTATAGTGTCAGATTGCTTAGTTTCCTTAGTATGTATTACCCGTGCCCTTCAGTGGACAGTGTGCTTTCTTAAAACAATTGAAAAATCCTCCATTGCAGGAGAGCTGACAATGAAGGGGCTGCTGTAGCTGACAATAGTGTCCATATCATACATTTTCCCCTTCTGTGTGCTTTGCCATTAAATAAAAAACAAACAGTTGCTGGGGCATTATAGGCTGTGTTGTGCAAATGGCAAGTGCAGCAATATGATTTTTTATTTTAAATAATCAATGTTAGTGGTACAAGAACTAAAGTAATCCATTGATCTAAAACATTCAGATGCCAAAATAGGTTGATAATGCCCTGCAGAAGTGAATACAACACAGTAATGCTTCCAACATGTAACCCCTTTGAGCAACATGTGAGATCAAAGATCATAATATTGAGTACAGTTTTCAACATCTTAAAGCAGGGGTTGACAAATTTGCTTAGAATCTAGGAGCCAGCTAAAAAGGTTGGGAGCCAATATTTTAAATCAGCTGCCTAGCACCAAGAACTGCATGTCCGGGGCATCGTGCAATAAGAATTGCTCCCGCCTGATTCCAAGCGGAAAAAGAACGAAATTTAAAAAAAAAAAAATGTTTTTTTGTTTGTTATAAGATTTTGCAAAAAGTTATTTTTTTCCCTTCACTGATGTGTGCTGATAGGCTGCACTAATGGGCACCAATAGGCAGCGCTGAGATAGCACTGAAAGGTGGTACTAATAGGCAGCACTGAGATGGCACTGACAGGCAGCACTGAGATGGCACTGACAGGTGGCACTGAGATGGCAATGACAGGTGGCCCTGATAGGCGGCACTGAGATTGCACTGATAGGCAGCACTGAGATGGCAACGACAGGTGGCCCTGATAGACAGCACTGAGAGGGCACTGACAGGTGACACTGATAGGCAGCACTGAGATGGCACTGACAGGTGGCACTGATTGGCAGCACAGAAATGGTACTAACAGGTGGCACTGATCGGCAGCACTGAGATGGCAATGACCAGTGGCACTGACAGGTGGCACGGATAGACAACACTGAGATGACACTAACAGGTGGCACTGATAGGCAGCACTGAGATGGCACTCCCCATCCACAGCGGTGATAAGGAACGGGCGACCGATCAAGCCTGCAACCCTAACCCCAAACTGGGAAGATGATGTTGGCGGTGGGTGGGCAGTGTGAGCAAGCCACACTCATCACAGCACTGCCCACCAGGGGATACCGGTTCACAGAAAGGATCATGTATCCTGCTCCAGCAGGTCATAAAGCTGCAGCCTCAATTTTGGCCAGCCCGACCTAAGTCCGCGCACCCACGGGTGGGGGGTGTTGCGACGTGGCAACAATCCAGACCGCTGATGTGCTGTAGCCCAGGCGCCAGGACACTATTTCCAATCGCCATTGCGACCTGGAGCCTGGGTGTTGTCAAGCCCTGTCCTAAAGCATTATCTTCTATTGCCAATGTTTACAGAAATCACTTCCAAATATGAACTATTCATTCTATGAACAATTTACTGGTAGATAATAAAGCAAAACTGTGCCAACTATCCCAGTTATTGCTCTGTTGATTGCAACACGCCTACCTCTTACAAAGTGTAGAAAAGGTAAAGCCAAGCTGTTGATATAAACACCTCTGAGCCCCCCCCAAAATGACATGCACAGGCCAATGCTGTCTGCCACTTCCCTGTCCAAGGTTTTTTGTTAGAGATATAATTAAATACTGAGTTTGGACAAAAAGTTAACACTTGCACATCAATAAGCAGTGCTTTGTCTACTTAGGCTGCATAATGTTTTGCATAATGTTGCTGGCCAAATAACCAAGACAACACATTGACAACTGGTTCCTGATATACAGATTACAACAGGACAGGACTGCTGACAGATACACAGAGATAGACCAGGTGCCACACACTGACAACCTAGCACTGCAGGCTATTTCAGGGCAAAAACTTTGGCAAACGTTATTCCCAAAAAAATTTACTGAATGAAGTGTTTTCTTGATGTCAGCCAAGAATGACTTCTTCTCAAAGCTTAGAATGACTGACAGGTTCACTTCAAGGCTCCATTCACACTTGTACAACTTGAATACAACTTTGGCGTTGACCAGTGACAATGGACAACTGTTGCACACAAGTTGCATTGTATAACATTCAGGTACGACTTTCACGTAACTTCTGAGGGTTTAAATTGAAGTCTATGGCCCTCATGTTGCATGAAAGTCGAACCAAAGTAGTGCATGACCTACTTTGAAGTTGCTGCAACTTTGAGGGCCAGCTCACACATAGGCGACTTGCGACTCCAACTTGTGTCACCCCAAACCGCTTGACATCAGAAATCCCATTGAAATGAATGACAGCCTTCTTAATGTTCACTACTGAAGTCGCTTTGGCTTCAAAAAAGGTTCCTGTACTACTTCAAGGCGACATTCTGTCAGACTTGTGCCCATAGAATTCAATGGAAGTCGCCTTCAAGTAAGATACCCATCTATATTGAAGCGACTTTACAGGAGAAAGAAAAGAATTTACCAAGGTACTCCACACGAATTACCCAGGCAGCCCCCTCCCTCCCTTCCCTGATTGGCCACAGGCAAAGTCACCTGGCATAGTCGAATTTGAAGTTGCTTCAAAGTTGCCTGGCAAAGACCTGCCGACTTTAAGGTCGCGGCAGGGTGAACTGGCCCTAAGTCGCACGTATATGAGTGGTTATTATTGGAAAACATGGGGAACGACTTGTCATGCAACTTTGATGTCCAAAATTGAATGACAAGTCACACAAGTGTGAATGGAGCCTTAATGGTCAGGTTTTCTTTCAATTATAAAGTGAAACTGAGTTGAACTAGAAAAGCTTAGACTAGAACATTCATGTAATTAAGGTGTATTAATCAGCTTCTGTGATGTCACTGTCCTCTTTGGGTATAAACATTAGTAAGACCCCTTTCATACTGAGGCGCTTAAAGAACTGCCCATAAAATGTCAGGCGCTTTTCAAGTGCTTTTGAGGCACTAGTGGTACGCTTTTTTTAAGGTCACGTGACAATGTGACCTAAACAATAAAAAAATGAACCATTTTGCAGCACTTTTGTGGCACTTTTGAAGCACTTCCCATTCATTTCAATGGAGAGGGGCGTTTTTGAGGCGCTCCAAAGATGCAGCTTACCGGAGTTTTTTCACTGCCCCGCCAGCGCACCTCCCCAGTGTGAAAGCATCCATTGAAATAAATGGGAATTAGTGTCCAGGAGCTTTTTGGGTGCCATTTTTAGTGCAAAAGCGCCTAAGACGCGCCTCAGTGTGAAAGGGGCCTACTAGGGGCAGGTTTTACAGCAGGGTTCAAAAAATGATCATCCACACTTTATCAATAGAAAATACACAAGCATTATTTAAAGAGTGCTGTAACCAGGCTTAATTTATTAATGGTCTCCTTATAAACATTTTGTTCAAAATGTAATTACCAACAACACAATTGCAACGAGATTGAGAACATCACGCACAAACTTCAAAGAGCGTGTTAAGAATTCAGACGATTTACAGTTTTATATATAAATTAAAGTATATTGTTGACTCCTTAAATATTATGTAGCAAATCCATATACACCATAAGGCCCCATGGTCTTCAACATTAACTAGATAAACATAGTCTAATTAAATAAAACAGGTGATGAAGAGTCACTATTAATCAAACATATTTGATTATATACACAGTCCCAGAACACATTAAGGTAAACAGGAAACCAAATTGGAGAAGAAAAAAAGCAAACATTTCCTATTTAGGAGCTAAAAGCTGCAGGTAGCCATATTGCTTGGTTTGTGGCGTTCTCTGTGCCGTGTATTCCTGGAATGTAGCATTAAAAGAGAAAATCTGAAGTGTTCTGCTCAAATGAGTGTCTGAGGATGAATGCAAGAATTGGAGTAATTAAAGAAGCTTTTGCCCTTAGCAACCAGATCTCATGTATCATTTTACTAGTTAAGTAGGAAAATTAAAACGAATGCTTGTCATCCCTTCTAGCACTCCAGGAGTCACTATTAGAGTATAAATAGCTGATATTTTTAACAATGATCATATGAAACATATAATAGCATATTAAAATATGAACGGTTTTGACTAGAGGATCCACTTGCAATGTAATTGTCTAAAAAAAATGCAGTGCAAATATGTGATTTTCTTTGGAACGTTCTCTTTCCCTCTGTAATTAAAAAAAAAATCTATTTTATTCTAAAAAGGTCATTTTAGGCATTTTTTCCCAAACAATACACACTGACCAGTTGCAATAACCAATGAAAAATATAGTTAGCATAATTATGACAGTGGAATATTGTACTGTTTGCTTAGTAATTCATGTAATTTTTTTGTGTAATTTAATTATAGAATTTTAAATATTCATGAATTCTGTCATTACCGCAGCAAAAATCTGCATTATGGTAGCTTATACAAAAACAAATATATAAAAATATGCTGCTTTACAAGAAAAAAAACTCTAACAAAAAACAGACATTCACAGTGGTCATTAGATCCAAACAATTCAGTTATTCTGGTAATGCTGACAATAAGCCTAAAGGTATAGGATTGTAAATGGAAAAATATTTGAGGCAGAGACCTTTTGTATGATAACCGCATAGTGCAACGGTGTTCAGTCTGTGGTCCTCATAGCGGCGGAAGCCAATCATGTCAAGGTAAAAAGTATAATACATTTTAAAAGAAACCTGGAAAGAATGTAGATATGGACAGTGCTGCTGATGAGATGGGTCAGAGGTCACCTGAAGTCTGACAGTTGCCTGCCTGTCAACTACCTGGTTTACAAGCAACAGTTGTCCCTCTAATGCCCAGCTTAAATTGGTTGTATACTCTATCGTTTTCAGCTTAGGAAGCTGACATCTTAGCCTCTGTTTAATCTGCAACTGCCATGATGCTGCACATGTGATCCAATATGACACCACCCATTGGATGGTTTGCTAGTTTGGTTGAGAGCACAATTAAGGAGACAGCTAGCATTTCCAGCATGCCGGGAATATTAACTCTTTTTTGACACTATCAAATCGATGGGTAGACAACCAACTTTAAGTGCTAGAGTCAGTGCAAATTATATGTAAAACGTTATGCTTAAATTGCATTTTTATATATATAATTAGGGTTGCACCGACATTGGTACCAATACCAAGCATCTGCATGAGTATCGGTGCTCGTGCAAATGTTCCGACACCTGAAACCGATACTTTCAGGCTTGCTTCTTTCAGCTGACAGTGGGATTCCCCCACTGACAGCTGAAATGTAAAAAAAAAAAAAAGCTGGCAATTATTGGTTGCTAAGTGGGGCTGCCGCGTCCTTAACAACCGATGACTTATTCAGTCGTCAGTGGGGTTCCCCTTTGACAGCTGAAGTGTAAACTGAAGTCCCAGGAATTGGAGCTGTCGAAAAAAAAAAAAAAAGCAGCCGGGCAATATTTATTAACAGAATTGCTCAGCCGAAAGATCAAAAGAAACATTGTTTCTTTTTGTATCTTACTATTTTCTATCATCTACAGATCAAAGGGATAAAAAACATTTTTTTTTAGTTTTCTATTAAATGTTCCTCTGTTTAATCCCTTATTAGCCCTTAATTTTCTTTTCGTTTGCTTTGTTCATTAACATTTTTACAACTTTAACATATATTTACACGTTTCCCATTGAAAAAAAACACAAAATTAAAAAAAAATGTATTTCATTTGTAAATAACTTTTCAATGCTTTGTACCATTGCTGATAGCTGAAGTATAAACAAAATAGTTGAGGTAGGTATCGGTAATTGGCATCAGTGAGTACTAAAAAAAAAAAGTCTCGGTACTCGTAAAAATAAAAAAAAATGGTATCGGTGCATCCCTTTTATATATATGAATACATTATATATATATATATATATATATATATGAAATCATAGTCCGGGATTGCTGCACTCAAAAAATGTATTTCAAAATATATACAAAAAATATATAAAAACAAGAGTTCCTAAAGATTATTTATTGAATAGGAGAGATTAAGTTCAATTTGTAACAGTTTCTACCTGAAAAAGGGCGCAAACTATTTATTCATAGCCCAAAACTGTTGGACTTTAGGAACTCTTGTTTGTATATATTTTCAAATACATTTTTGGAGTGCGGCAATCCCGGACTATCGTTTCTTATATACAGCATATGGGTAAGGCTTGATTGATAGCACCTCACAGACGAGAAGCGTGCTGTTCACCTCACCTGGATATATATATATTATATATATATATATATAAAATCAGTCTCAGATCTAAATAATTTAGGGTGTCACTACATGGACATCTTTTGGTGAGTGCTGTAATCAATTCAAGCACTGCCTAGGACTATTGGGCTGTATAGAGGCCAATACATGAGCAATTACAACCATTGCCAATGGCTGGAAAAAGTCAACAAATGACAGAATGTGCATCTGGGGCTGCTGGGTAAGAGCTTTTAACAAAAATCAAATAGAACACTGAATTAACTGTTTATTTTTAATAGAACATTTGCTTTTTTCCAAAGTGTTTGACAATCTCTCTCACTGATTAAGATCATTTCTAATACTCCAATGAACAACTGACAATAGCTTCTGTGTGCAAATGACACTCCAAAGTCAGCTGAATCGGATAAGAAGCATCAATAGATTACAGCCAGTGTGGTGGTCTTGAAAGCAAAGGCAGAAGCCCCACCTCAAGCTAACCTCTGTGCAAGTTCTCCCACATAAGGTAGTCATGAAAAGTACTTCATCAAGCAAAGCCTCTGATAAGAAATGGGTTTGCAACAGCTGGTACTATGAATTTTATAAGAACAACCAGGGACCCGAACCATCAAACACAAAGATCTGCTGGCTGAAAGATTAGACGTTTCTGTCAATCCCAGATAGTTATATAAGAGCATATTCACAGATTTCATCTTTTTTCGCAGGATATGTGCAAAGAAGCTTGTGCATGTTAAACATAGGTTAAAATGTTTTGTAGATTGGACTGTTTGCTAATAAATATTTAAAAGTTACCATCTGTGGGTAATTTTGGAGAAAAGGTGGGTACAAAAATGTATACTCCCATGACACAGTTAGGACCCGTTACATTGCTTGGGAATAGAATACGTGACAATGTGACAAAAGAGATGACAGCAATACAACAAATTTTACAGTGACGTAACAATCGTTCATTTGTAGCATAGGTCCTCTTGTCCTAAGCAAATTAAGAACCTGTTAGGAAAATGTGCGAAACACAAAAAAATAATTTAAACATTTTTTTTTTAATTATACGTAAACATACCAGTTGTAACTGAAATGAGGAAAAATAAATGTTGCTGGAATTAAAATGATAAAACATGCTGCATATCTGCAAAGGATCTGCTGAGAACAGATGTCATTAAAAGAACAAAAACATATACATTTGCAGATCTGTTGACATGCTCTAAAAAGATAAGGAATGTTTTTTTTCTAATCTTACATTTGGTGCAAAAAAAAAAAAGGGAAAAGGGTGATCTTGATATTTAAGGCTGAATAAAAGTGCTTCTCAATACCACTAAGGTATTATGTTTCCTTTACAGTAGTACAAGTCAAGGGGAAAAAAACAAACATCTTTGCTCTTGGAAAATCTTTTTTTTAAAACGTGTTATTTATTACCCTGAGGAAGATGTACTAAAGTGTGAAAAAAAAATCTGATTTTGGTTAAGTGGATATATTCATTAATCCCAGTTGCAATAACCGTGAGCAATTACTGTGAGCCCACTACCCCAAACTAAAATAAGGACATGATAAAAAAACATTTCGTTGTAGTTGGAACTGCAATCTGCAATGTCTTGTCAGAAGAAGCCTGAGAATGCAGATAAGGGTTGGTCTTAAAAGTATAGCCATGTAGAATTTTGAGATATGATTATACAGTACACTTTTGGTGATATTCTGTGTTTTTCTGTAGACGCTTTTACAAAAAGAAGATCAATTGCCTATAGAAATCAGCTAATATAACCACAGGGTCATCACATAATGTAGGGAAGAAAAGAACAATAAAACATACATTTCAGAAACCTTGTAATATCACAATGGCGGAGTAGAACCAAGAGATCTCAAGCAGGCCAAAGACAATTATAAAACAATCCTTGAAAAAGTTATTTAGCCAAAAAGGTCTTTTAAATCATTGCTAGCTGAATTGCTATTTTTCATTGTGGTTGCTGGCTGCGTAAAGCCTTGAGGATTAAAAAATGGGTTAGATTGGACGCCAAAACCAGTTTGTCCAGCCATGCCTGTCTGTGTCACTGTGCCACTCATATTTTGAGAACTCTGTGGGGGTACAAATTGATTGAGCCAGGGATTCGGTTGTGACATCTGGTTCAGACTCACTTTGGGTTTTTGTGGGCCAAACAGACTGTCCAATGGTGACATGGCAGCAGAAGGCTTGCTGAATGAGTTCTGCTGCAGCACACCGGGAGGGCTGCTTATTGTACTGAAGTTCTGCATGCTATTTGGGGTTGACATAGGAGCCATTTTGTTCATTCCCATGGGAACTGTGCCAGTGAAGAAGTTCTGATTAGGAGTTACAGACCCCATGTTCCCAAATCCAGAAGGCTGGAACCCTGTGTTTGAGTTAAGACCATTTTGGACATTTCGGTTTAAGCTCATGTTATCAACAGGTGCTGGGTATCCAATACTTCCAGGCATGTTACTGAGAGGAGGAAAGCCACTTATGGCTGGTTTAGCATTGACGCTTGGCAGACTGTTGAGAGAGGTCATGTTGTCCATCAGTGTCTTTGTAAGGTCCTTTGTCTGGAGAAAAATCAAGAATACAAATTCAGCTCTAAACCTTTAGATGAAAACAATCTACACAAACATACATATGCTAGACCTATAAACAATTGGTGAATGCTTTTATTCTCCTGAATAGATGCATGAAAATTGTCCAGTCGGCAGAAAAAGCATACTATTTATTAATTATAATTGTCTCAAGACAAACTGTGAAGTGAGCATTCTGCAATGTGTCCCACAAACACAACAGGTTTCCTTTCTTTGACCTCATGGGGTTTCAGACTACACAGTGCTCAGTAAGAATATTGCCCTGCTAAGCCCAGCTCTAGACTTTCCATTTTCAGCCAGCAAAACTGCATATCCTTCCTTACCTGTTTTACTGGAGCAGCTGGAGTCATTGCGGTGGGTTTCAGAGGATGCTGGCTTTTCATCTTCTGCACTTGCTCCTGCTCTTTTGCAAGTTTTTGCTTTTCTTCAAGTGTAAGAGATACCTTATAAAACAAAACACGTGTTACTCAAAGTAACAATTAAATATTAAACCTCTTCTTATGAAGTGAAAATCCAAAAAGGACAAACATATAATATCCTGGTTATAAACAAACCCAGGCAAAGGGAAATATTGATCAACTGAGCTTTAATATACATATATCACAATTTCAGCAGTCTATAGTATCCCTATTATACTATAAGGAGTTAAAATTGAGTGCAGTAAAATGTTCACATTTTATTTGTCATTATATACTTTGGTGTGTAGGCATGTTCCATCCACATCACACTGAACAGCAGGGAAGTGAAGAAAGAAAGCAGGTGGGAAGAATAGGGTAAAAAGCAGTAAGAACTATATGAAAAGAGCACTGAAAAGTTAAAGGATAAGTTTGCCTTTAAAAACAAAAAGTTAAATACAGGCGATCCCCGGGTTACAAACAAGATAGGGACTGTAGGTTTGTTTTTAAGTTGAATTTGTTTGTAAGTCGGAACAGGTATATTTTTTAAGTGTAGCTTCAGCCAAAACAACTATTTTTAAGCTGTTTGGATAGCATAGGGAGTGTTAACACCCCTGTAAGGTTTGTTTTGCTGTCTGTTTCTGTTCAGAAGATGTCACCTCACTTCCTGTCCCAATGATAATTGGATTTTAAAAATTTTGGGTTGTTGTGGAAACAAGGATTGGTGATAAAGCATCAGTGGAGATCCCTTTTCCCATAATAACTCTTACAGGAGTGAATTTCCCTTCCTAGGGGGAGATTTCCCACCACTTCCTGTTGTCTCCCTCAGTTTGTAAGTAGGAGTCGTTTGTAAGTCGGATGTTTGTAACTAGGGGACCGCCTGTAAATGCACATCTTTTTGCAGGTAAAAAAAATGTTCATTTATTCTTATTTTCACTTGGAGCTTGTAAAGCACTGCACCTGTGATCAGCAGATCGCGGGTGCCATGCAGGACTCTTGCAGGCTTGTCAGTGTATCTGTCTGCTCGTACTTGGTACAGGCAGGCAGATGCGCACTGAAAGGAAGAGACGATGAACTACCATAGTGCTCAACAGCGCCATGGTAGTTCATTCAGAACTACAAGACAACAACCACGAAGGCTGTCCGGGCTTGTAGTTTCCCATTCACAGAAGACTGTGAATGGATGACATGGCCGCATTTTCTATAGATTGTGTTAGCAAGCCAGGGGGAGAAGATCCCCCCACTCTCTGTCAAAAGGGGGAATTGGGGCGGTGCAGGGGTCAGTGCATTTGTAAAATTTTACACCCTAAATATGGGTGTAACATGTTACAAAAGGTGAAGTTGTCCTTTAAATGGGGAAGAAGAGATTTTTCCATGCAAGCCACTCTGCGCTGATAAAATGAGGCTGATTTACAGAAGCGGAGAGTCTTCACGCTGTATAAATATGCACTACGATCAGCCAAGTATGTGAATAGAAAATGATGATTTATTTATTTCATCTGCACATGACTGAGTAATTAAACTAAACTGAAATCTGTTTTTCTCATGATTGTATAATTGAAGCAGATATTTACACAATTTAGTGCTCGTGTTGATAGCCATTTTTTTCATATGCTGTGTTTGCTATTTGAATATGAACACTTGAATTCTGATGGCAAATGCAGCATTTGAAAAAAAAGCTGCATTTGACTTGCTTTGCCTTCAGATCAAATGCACCAAAATAGAACATGCTGCGCCCAGAGAAATGAAGCACAAAGCAAGTAGAACACAGTCACTCCCATTCACATTCATTTTGCACTTGGACATCAAACAGCTATTTCTTCAAGAGGAACTGCAGTCTGCTCACATAATTTGTAATAAAAACATCTTTGCCATTCTGAAGCTTCCCTCCAACCACTTTGCATGTTATTTTTTATTCTGTACTGTTTCTGTACTTGCCAAGTTGCAGAAATCTCCCTCCACTGAGTCTGGCTGCAGCCATTTTCACTGTGGGCAGCTGAAGCTGCTGCCTGTTCACTTCCTGGATTTACACACCTCCAGCCCTGCAGCTTTCATTGGCTCTCTTATGACTCACCCCCCCCCCCTCCTGGCAGAGAGCTGTGCATGATGTCAAATGCCAAGGCTTTTTTCAAAACAAGAAACAGGAAGTGGGCTGTATAAGGTATTTACTGGCAGAAAAAAAAGTTTTACTATCCAAAGTTAAAACAACAAGGGCAGAGGATTTAATAGATGGAAAGACGAAAAAAATGTCTGAAGTTACGCTTTAAGAATAAAAAAAATGTAGGAATATGCAAAAAAGTTTGTTAAAACCCTTACACATAAACATAGATCTGCCAGAGGGGAACTTTTTTTCTCAACAAAAGTGGAGTTACTCTTTAAAAACTCCTTTAGCAAATCAGCCCACATAAGCCAGGCTTCCAACATCCAAGACTGATTGTGCATTATTGAACAAGGCCTCAATCTTCAGAATTATATCTGTTTATCGAGTTATAATATATACAATATTTTTGTGCTTATCATTTACAAGGAACCTACTGATTAATAATATATTTTTAGCACATTTTATCCACAGACAGGTGAATGGTGATAGTATGCTCATCAAATTCCCAGGCTATTTCTACATAGACAACACATGACTAGTTATATTCAGCAAAATAAAAAACGGTTGATGTTCCCCTTCCTTTTCATTGCTTTTTTTTTCTGTATATATTCATAGAGTACCTACCTTGGTGGGCTGCTTTGGGACATGGCCATTTTCTTGTCTTTCATTTGCACCACTAAGGAAATCTTGGCCCATGTCAAATGTTTTATCAGCCTGTTGAAAAAATATATAGATCAGCACCTACGCAGGAACTTTTTCAATATGCCCAACTATGTCATTATTTAGCTTCTATATCTTATGATACGCTGGGAAAAGGAATTAAACATATCCATCCCACAGAAAGACTGGAATTCCGTCTGCTTTTCTGCTGCAAAGAGCTCATTTAATATTCTAGCTTTGGAGAACTCTTACGTTATATTTTATTGGTATAAAGCTGCTGCCTGAATTCCGAAATATGTCCCAAATGATTAATCTCTTTGGTTCTGTGACTGTGGAACTAGGTTACATTTTTGGTGGTTGTGCCCCAAAGCTTGCAGACTCTGAATTAGGGTTTATTTTCTTGTACATACAGTATTAAATTGTAACTTATGCAAAGACCTCGTTGAGGCCCTTTTAAACAAACTGATTAGTAGAGGGTGAGGTTAACCACTTCAGCCCCGGAAGGATTTGCCCCCTTCCTGACCAAAACCCTTTTTGAGATTCGGCACTGCGTCGCTTTAACTGAAAATTGCGCGGTCGTGCGACGTTGTACGTCCTTTTTTTCCCACAAATAGAGCTTTCTTTTGGTGGTATTTGATCACCACTGAGTCATTTCTGATTGCCGCTATAAACAAAAGAAGAGCGACAATTTTGCAAAAAAACCCACATTTCTTACTTTTTGCTAAAATACAAATACAAAAAAAAAATATAAAAAAAACATTTTTTTTCATCGGTTTTGGCCGATTTAGATTCTTCCTCATATTTGTGATAAGAAAAATCGCAAT
Source organism: Glandirana rugosa (assembly GCA_018402905.1). Classification (NCBI taxonomy): domain Eukaryota; kingdom Metazoa; phylum Chordata; class Amphibia; order Anura; family Ranidae; genus Glandirana; species Glandirana rugosa. The sequence goes on along the minus strand of BLSH010056899.1, from coordinate 188,126 downwards.
CGCCGTTTATTGATTGGTTTGCGCAAAAGTGGAATGCGTTTACGGATGATGAGAATTCATTTCTGGGGTTTTTATTTTTTACTAGTAATGGCGGCGATCTGCGATTTTTAGCGGTACTGCCATATTGGGGCGGACATGTCGGAACATTTTGACACTTTTTTGGGACCATTTGCATTTATACAGTGATCAGTGCTATAAAAATGCACTGATTACTGTGTAAATGCCATTGGCAGTGAAGGGGTTAACCTGTAGGGGGCGCTCTAAGGGTTAACTGTGTTCCCTGGGCGTGTTCTAACTGTGGGGGGACTGCCCTGGCTGGGGAAGGGAAGTGATCACAGCTTCCATGTAGATGAAGGCTGTGATCACAGCACTTCCCCCCTCACAGAACGGAGGTCCGTGTTTTAACTCCGGGGGGGGGCATCGCGGGTAGCCGGCAGAGATCGAGTCCGCGGCACCCGCTCCCTGGCCCTCCCTGGACACAGTGAGCGTGCCTCCGGCGGCGCGCTCTCTGTGCGCGATCTGGCAGCCGCCGTCGTATGACGGCGTTTTGCCTGGGAGAGCCATCTTGTTGCCGTCAACCTGCGGTTGACGGTCGGCAAGTGGTTAAAGTGATTGTAAAGGCTACATTTTTTTTTTTTTTTTTTTAACAACAAACATGTCATACTCATCTCCTCTGTGCAACGGTTTTGCACAGAGTGGCCCCTAACCCCTGTCTTCTGGGGTCCTCCAGCGGTGCTCCGAGCTCCTGCTCTTCTCGAGTGACCACCCTGGGGTCACCCATGCAGGCGCGCTCCTGAGTCCTGCTGTCGTGTGTATTCACACAAACAGCGGGACTCGGCCCAGCCCCCCAGGACTTGATTGACAGCTGAGGGAGCCAATGGCTACTCAGAGATCAATCCAGTCAATGAGAATCGGAGCAGCTCGAGTGAGCTCTGAGGCTCGTCCCCGCAGTGGGATCGGTTCGGGCTCAGGTAAGTAAAGGGGGGGGGGGCTCGGGGGGGCTGCTGCAAGTGAAAAGATTTTTCACCTTAATGCCTAGAATGCTACAATGTAAAGGAGTGAGTGTACAGCTTGTATAACAGTGTAAATTTGTTGTTCCCTCAAAATAACTCAACACATAGCCATTAATGTCTGAACCACTGGCAACAAAAGTGAGTACACCCCTAAGTGAAAATGTCCAAATTGGGCGCAAAGTGTCAATATTATGTGTGGCCACCATTATTTTCCAGCACTGCCTTAACCCTATTGGGCATGGAGTTCACCGGAGCTTCACAGGTTGCCACTGGAATCCTCTTCCACTCCTCCATAACGACATCATGGAGCTGGTGGATGTAGAGACCTTGCTCTCCTCCACCTTCCGTTTGAGGATGCTCAAAAGGGTTTAGGTCTGGAGACATGCTTTGACAGTCCATCACCTTTACCCTCAGCTTCTTTAGCAAGGCAGTGGTTGTCTTGGAAGTGTGTTTAGGGTCGCTATCATGTTGAAATACTCCCCTGCAGCCCAGTCTCCAAAGGGAGGAGATCATGCTCTGCTTCAGTATGTCACAGTACATGTTGGCATTCATGGTTCCCTCAATAAACTGTAGCTCCCCAGTGCTGTTAGCCCTCATGCAGCCCCATACCATGACACTCCCACCACCATGCTTGACTGTAGGCAAGATACGCTTGTCTTTGTACTCACCTAGTTGCCGCCACACATGCTTGACACCATCTGAACCAAATAAGTTTATCTTGGTCCCATCAGACCAGAGAACATGGTTTCAGTAATCCTTAGTTTGTGTGCTTTCTTGTGCATCATCCTTAGAAGAGGCTTCCTTCTGGGAAGACAGACCAATTTCATGCAGTGTGCCGCGTGTGCTCTAAGCACTGACAGGCTGATCCCCCACCCCTTCAACCTCCGCAGCAATGCTGGCAGCACTCTTATGTCTATTTCCCAAAGACAACCTCTGGATATGACGCTGAGCACTTGCACTCAACTTCTTTGGTCAACCATGGCGAGGCCTGTTCTAAATGGAACATGTCCTGTTAAACCCCTGTATGGTCTTGGCTACCATGCTGCAGCTCAGTTTCAGAGTCTTGGTAATCTTCTTATAGCCTAGGCCATCTTTATGTAGAGCAACAATTTTTTTTATCAGATCCTTAGAGAATTCTTTGCCATGAGATGCCATGTTGAACTTCCAGTGACCAGTATGAGAGAACGAGAGTGATAACACCAAATTTAACATACCTGCTCCCCATTCACACCTGAGACCTTGTAACACTAACAAGTCAAATGACACTGGGGAGGGAAATGGTTAATTGGTCCCAATTTGGACAATTTTACTTAGGGGTGTACTCACTTTTGTTGCCAGTGGTTTAGACTAATTGCTGTGTGTTGAGTTATTTTGAGGGGACAGCAAATTTACACTGTCATACAAGCTGTACACTCACTACTTCACATTGTAGCAAAGTGTCATTTCTTCAGTGTTGAACCATTTTCATATTACTGGGTTTAGTAAAACTTTAAGCCCCAAAGAGGAGGGACCTTCCCCTCTTCTCCCTCTTATCTTCCAAGTTACCCCCTGTCCTCCACACGCACTCTTTATAGATCCAATAGATCTTTCAATAGTATATCGGCCCCTCTGTTTACTCCACTGTTTTTTCTTTCCTCCCCCCAACCCTAGAGCTATTGCAGATACAGCACACTACCATACTGAAGTTACCAAAGTAGTACTGTACTCAAAACATCTGGTCTCTTTTAAATCTGACACTACCAAAATAAAGATCAATATATGCCATAGCTTTCTATTATTTTAACATTACTGAATAATCTATTCAACACTGTTAATTTTGTACGTTCATTAAAAGAAGGTCAAGAGCTATCTTGCCACTCTGCATTAGATACAAGGACCTTTTATTGATATTGTACTTACTTACCTATTATGTATATGGAATTGCATACATTACTTAATCTGTATTTGCAAAACTTTAATAAAAAACAATAGAAAAATATACACATCAACCAGGGCTTTTTCAGCCAGAATGTGGCGGAACTGAGTTCTGCCACCTCTGGCACTGGCCCCGTGCTCACCGCTCACTGCTACTTGTAAACACAAAAGCCCGACTTCTGTGTCTGCAAGTGACAGCAGTGCTCTCCCGGCAGTGCATACTGAACCCCATCTGCCCCACACAACCTGCCCCATTCCTATAACAGCAGAGAAAGGGGGCGGTCAGTGGCATACCTAGACGTGTGCACAGACAGAACTTGCAGGTTGGGGGAGAGGAGTTCCTGCACCTATTCTCTGAGAACAAAGCCCTGAGATCAATCATTTCAAAAGTATCTAAACAATTTTTGTTCTGATAAAGGAGGACAGAGCATTTTTTTTATTTGATCTTTTATTTTAAAAAATGCTTAGATGCATTTTAAACAATTCCTGCCACATAACTTACTTTTAATGCATGCATGAGGATGTGTATTGTACTTTAGGCAGGTTCTCTTGAAGTAAAAGTCCAGTCAAAAGCTAACTAAGTTTAAACCTACTCTCACCCCTATTCTAAGCCCTATGATAACTACCCTGTAAATGAAAGATGTATATACTTAACTAATCTAAGGGTGCTTGGGTCTGGTCATGTGATCAGGTTCCAGTGGCAGCTTCAGGGGTGAGGAGGGACAGAGGACATTGGATGCCTCATAGTAAGTCTATGGGTGACATCACCACTCAGGCTTTGCAGCTGTTATCGCTGCTTTCTCCTCTCCTCTAAAGCCGGCCACTGGGAAGGTGACTGGTCCGGACAGCCCTTAAATTAAGTAAGTATACCCATCTTTCCTTTTCAGAGTAGTAAGCATAGAGCTTAGAATGCGGGTGGGTGTAAGTTTAAGCTTTGTTAGCCATTGACTGGACTTCTACATGAACAAATGGCTTGGTGAAAAACCATAATTCAGGAGGAGCACATCTTGCCAACTGAATGAATGCCACTGAGTTGTGTACATACCCTGACTGCTCTCTGCTTCTGCGAATTCTGTTTTTACCCACAATATGAATATATATATAAAACAAGATGAATAAAAATTATCTCACAAAAGTATTCCAACTGTATTTTTTTACTAACATGGTAGCAACTATCAAAATGAACATCAAGGGAGAAGGGGCTCTGCTGTATACAACCTAGCTCATAGTACCAATAGTTGCATTGCATGGCAAACACAAGTAAAACACAATTTTTAAAAAAATGTTTTCTGTTATTACCTGATTGTTTGTCTTATTAGCTTGTTGCTCTGAAGTCATAGTTAACTGACCTGAGACATCCAAAGATCTAGAACACAAAGAATACATTATTTGCTTACAAGCTTCTCCAACACTGGGCAAAGCACAGGTTCACTTTAACCACTTACCCGCCGAAGCCCTTTTTTTTACATTTGTTGGTTACAAGTTAAAAACAGTTTTTTTTTTGGTAGAACATTACTTAGAACCCCCAAACAGTGTATATATATATATATATATATATATATTTATATATTTTTTTTTTTTTTTTTTTTTCAAACACCCTAGAGAATAAAATGGTGATCGTTGCAATACCGTTTGTCACACGGTATTTGCGCAGCGATCTTCAAGCTCGTATTTTTTTTGGGAAAAATTTCACTTTTTTGAGTTAAAAAATAAGACAACAGTAAAGTTAGCCCAATTTTTTTGTATATCGTGAAAGAGGATGCTACACTGAGTAAATTGATACCATACATGTACGGTTGAAAATTGCGCACACTTGCGGAATGGTGACAAACTCCGTTACTTAAAAATCTCCATAGGCAACATTTTAAAACATTTTTAACGGTTACCAGGTTAGAGGTGCAGAGGAGGTCTTTTGCTAGAATTATTGCTCACACTTTGGCAATCGCGGCGATACATCATGTGTGGTTTGAACACATTGTTCACATGCGGGCGTATATTACGTATGCATTTTCTTTGCTGCGCAAGCTCCTGGGGATGGTGGCGCTTTAAATTTTTTTTATTATTTATTTATTTATTTTTTTAGCACTGTTCCTTTAACCACTTGACAACTGGGCACTTAAACCCCCTTCCTAACCAGACCAATTTTCAGCTTTCAGTGCTCTCACATTTTGAATGACAATTGCTCAGTCATACTACACTGTACCCAAATGAAATTTTCGTCCTTTTTTTCACACAAATAGAGCTTTCTTTTGGTGGTATTTAATCACCACTGGGGTGTTTATTTTTTGAGCAATAAATGGAAAAATACCGAAAATTTTGTAAAAAAATGCATTTTTCTTTATTTCTGTTATAACATTTTGCAAATTAGTAATTTTTCTTCGTAAATTTTGGCCAAAATTTATACTGCTATATGTCTTTGGTAAAAATAACCCAAATTAGTGTATATTATTTGGTCTTTGTGAAAGTTATAGAGTCTACAATCTATGGTGCCAATCACTG
>BLSH010056899.1:135780-145967 GCA_018402905.1 Glandirana rugosa | reverse complement strand
TGTCACCTGCCCATCAGAGTACCTGTCACCTGCCCATCAGAGTACCTGAGTACCTGTCACCTGCCCATCAGAATACCCGAGTACCTGTCACCAGCCCATCAGCGTACCCGAGTACTTGTCACCAGCCCATCAGCGTACCCGAGTACTTGTCACCAGCCCACCAGAGTACCCGAGTACCTGTCACCTGCCCACCCGAGTACCTGTCACCTGCCCACCTGAGTACCCAAGTACCTGTTACCTGCCCACCAGAGTACCCGAGTACCTGTGACCAGCCCATCAGAGTACCCGAGTACCTGTCACCTGCCTTTCAGATTACCCGAGTACCTGTCACCAACCCATCTGAGTAACCGAGTACCTATCTGCAGCCCATCAGAGTACCCAAGTACCTATCTGCAGCCCATGCCTCATAGAATATACCTCGGGTGTTTGCTTTCCAAAATGGGGTCATTTTGGGGGTAATTCCACTGTCCTGGTGCCCTGGGGCCTTCAAAAGTGTGATAGGTATGAATGAAATTTTATGTGTAATTTATGCTCCTAGAACGCCTGACGGTGCTCCCTGCATGTTCGGCCTCTTTATGTGGCCAGGGTGTGAAAAAGTCTCACACATGTGGTATCACCATACTCAGGACGAGTAGCAGAATATATTTTGGGGGGTAATTTTTGCTATGTGCATGCTATGTGTTAGAAATATCTTATAAATTGACCATTTTGTGTAAAAATAAAAGCGTTTTCATTTTCTTTCCACGTTTTTCGAAGACTTGTGAAAAAAAATGAACCATTCAAAAGACTCATAATGCCTCATAGAATATACGTTGGGGTGTTTGCTTTCCAAAATGGGGTCATTTTGTGGGCAATTCCGTTGTCCTGGTACTCCAGGGCCTTCAAAAATGTAATAGGTCGTTAGGAAATTAGATGTGAAAATTCTGCTCCTAAAATGCATGACGGTGCTCCCTGCATGTTGGACCTCTCTATGTGGCCAGGCTGTAAAAAAGTCTCACACATGTGGTATCGCCATACTCGGGGACAGTAGCAGAATGTATTTTGGGGTGTAATTGGAAGTATGCATATGCTGTGTGTGAGAAATAACTTGTTGTTTTGACAATTTTGTGCAAAAAAAATAAATAAAAATAATTTCATAATTTTCCCAAGAATTGTGGGAAAAAAGTACAACTTCAAAAAACTCGCCATGACTCTTGCTAAATACCTTGGAATGTCTAATTTTCAAAATGGGGTCATTTGGAGGGTATTTGTACTTTCCGGACATTTCAGGGCCTCAAGAATTGAGATAGGCCATCAGTGCATCAGGTGTGATCAATTTTCAATGATTTGCACCATACTTTGTAGACTCTATAACTTTCACACAGACCAAATAATATACACTTATTTGGGTTATTTTTACCAAATATAGGTAGCAGTATAGGTTTTGGCCCAAATTTATGGACAGAAATTACTTCTTTGCAAAATTTTATCACAGAAACTAAAAAAAGGTTTTTTTTTTCAAAATTTTCGCACTTTTTTCAATTATGTCGCAAAAAAAAAAACCCAGAGGTTCTTAAATACCACCAAAAGAAAGCTCTATTTGTGTGAACAAAATGATAAAAAATTTGTTTGGGTGCAGTGTAGCATGAGAGAGTAATTGTCATTCAAAGTGTGAGAGCGCTGAAAGCAGAAAATTGGTCTGGGCAGGAAGGGGGTATAAACGTCCGGTATTGAAGTGGTTAAGGACATGACTCCTTAACAACCAGCTGAAATTAAATACATTCTTTAAGCATTGCATGCCTAGACCACTACTTTTTTAAATGCATAAATTTATTTACTTTGGTAAATGGACTTTAACGCTGTTTTATACGGTATTTACCTAGCATTTCTGCTTTTTGAGGTACATACCGCATAAAGGGATAGTGAATTGACAGTTTCAGTTATGCATGTGATATTTAGTAAAGATGTGTCACATGACCCAAATACCACATGCGATAATAAACCAAATGCAATATCCTTTAGTGAATTGAGCACATAGGCTTTAACAGGTGCATAAACTAAGGTCATGATTGTGGCTTAGCAATAACCACTAAACTCCAAGGAAACCTCCTGCCGTTAAGCCAATCTGTCGTCTAAAACCAAATCCTCCAGGCATAAAGACAGAGAGGGAGATGGCGGCAATGAGATTTTCTGAAAGCCCTCTGAGAAGTACAATGCATAAAAATGTATTTAAACCACTGACTGAGCTACGGAATACCTTAACCACTTCAGATCCGCGCTATAGGCAAAGTACGGCTCCAGCGCGGATCTGAAATGCCCGGAGGACGTCGATGGACGTCCTCCACTGCGCATGCTCCTGCGCGCCCCCTGGCGGCAGCGGCAGCGCGCGCCGCACGCTGCGCGAGCGTGCCCGTGGGTCGGGCGGACTCGATGTCCGCCCGGACCCGCCGATCGCCTTTAGGAGCCTCTGTGACAGGGGACATAGCAGATCTACTGATCCCTGTCACTGGGATCAGTTAGATCTGTTATGTCCCGACCAGTCCTGCCCCCCCACAGTTAGAACACACCCAGGGAACATATTTAACCCCTTCACTGCCCCCTGCAGGTTAACCCCTTCAATGCTAATCACATTTACACAGTAATCAGTGGACATTTAAATTTCTGATCGCTGTATAAATGTCATTGGTCCCAAAAATGTGTAAAAAATGTCCGACATGTCCGCCCCAATATCGCAGTCCCGATAAAAATCGCAGATCGCCGCCATTACTAGTAAAAAAAAAAAAAAATAATAAAAACGCCATAAATCAATTCCCAGTTTGTAGACGCGATAACTTTTGCGCAAACCAATCAATATACGCCGATTGCGATTTTTTTTTTAACCAAAAATATGTAGAAGAATATATGTCGGCCAAAACTGATGAATATTTTTTTTAATGGATTTGTACTTTAGCAAAAAGTAAAAAATATTGTTCTTTTTTGCAAAATTGTCGCTCATTTTTTGTTTATAGCGGCGATCAGAAATGACGCAGAGGGGATCAAATACCACCAAAAGAAAGCTCTATTTGTGGGAAAAAAAGGACGCAAATTTTATTTGGGTACAACGTCGCACGACCGCGCAATTATCATTCAAAATGCGACAGCGCTGAAAGCCAAAAATTGGTCTGGGCAGGAGGGGGGTTTAAGTGCCCGGTAAGGAAGGGGTTAAACAGAAAGCTGCTAAGACATTGATAGGCATGTTTAAAAAAGAAAAAAAAATGTCTTGTACCCATTGACAATTAGCTTAGGAAAGTTTTCATTTGAGAAGATGGGGACATATCAATTGTCTTAAAAAATGTATGTGTCATATACATCTTACTTGTCTGGAAAAATTACCTCTTGTTCTGTTGGATTTACAGATGAATTGCAGAAGTCAAAACCCATTATTTTCCAGGCTCCACTTTTGTTTATAATAATATTTTCTGTACTTAGATTGCCGTGGATCATCTTTACACTGCTATGTAAAAATGACAAGCCTTCAGATACCTAAAAAATAGCCAGAGATTAATAAGCAAAAAAATAAATAAAATAAAAAAAATAGCCATAGATTAATAAATGGAAAAAAATAGCCATAGATTAATAAACGGAACAAAATAGCCATAGATTTATAGACAAAAAAATAGCCATAGATTAACAAACAAAAAATAGCCATAGATTAATAAATGGAAAAAAATAGCCATAGATTAATAAACGGAACAAAATAGCCATAGATTTATAGACAAAAAAATAGACATAGATTAACAAACAAAAAATAGCCATAGATTAATAAACATGTTTGAAGCACCACACATAGCTCTCAGCGTAATGTACTTTGCAGCAGCATAGTGACATCTGTCTTGCGTTTTTGACACATAACATCTAAAATATATATATTTTTTGCTATTTGTATCCCATTCAGGAAGCTCATTATACACTTTTGGATTTAGAAATAAGAGGCCATTTCTCTAAAATAAAGTAAACAATTTCTTAAATAGCTGTCAATAGAACAAGGGCATCCACTGGAAGACTTCCTCTTACCTCCTGTTTAGGTGACAACTGTAAAATTTTAGATTTGCCATTACATTCTGTCCAATGGTTTCTGGGACAATTAGAGTAAATCTTCCCACCAGTGAAAAAGACAGCAATAAAACCTGACATAGGTTCTAATCCCTCACCATGTCTTTCAAAAACAAGTGAGACTGAAACAGATCTGGCTATAGTAGTTTGTGCCGGTTCACAAAGGGGCAACTTGTCAGGCGACTAGTTGCGCTCCATGCAGTACAATGGAACCATTCTAATAGGAGCAACTCAAGTTGCTCCGACTTAGAAAAAGGTTCCTGTACTACTTTGGGGCTATTTTGGGACGACTTTGGAGCGGCTTGCATTGACGAGAATCGGGTGACTTTGAAGCCGCCCCTTTGTGAACTGGCACTGAGAGATCATGCATCTCCTCTCCTCCTCATTCACTAAATTAATTCACAGAAAAGCCTTATATTCTTTCCACAGAAACCTAGGTGCTCTATGAATGGACATGCAAAGATTCTGTGTACTCGCCACCTTATCTGCCTTTGTCCATTCACAGAATGTCTTGTATTCTGTGAAAAGAATAGAGAGCTTATTTTGAATAGACAAGGGGAGAGGAAGTGAAGAGTGAATGACAGAACTTTCAGTGCAGATGTACATGACCTGCTTGAAAATCTTTGATGTATGCTTTCTTTAAAGCGGAGTTCCACCCAAAAATGGAACTTCCGCTTTAAAGGAAGGTGACCCCCCTGACATGCCACAATTGGCATGTCATTTTTTTGGGGGGGCAGTTTTCACAGGGTCCCAGGTCAATTTTCTCCCCTGGCGCCGCAGCTCCAGGAAGGAAGTTCAACTCCCCCCTCCCCCCCTCTCGGCGATCTTCTGGGACACGTCACAGGTCCCAGAAGATACGCCGGTCATTCACAAGGCGCAGTGCGACTGGCGAATGTGCAGTGCATGCCAGGCTTTGAAGCCAAAGCCGGGTGCCCACACTTGTGATGCCAGCGCCGCCGAGGGGAGGGGAAGAAGAGCGAGCCCTCGGGCGGCCGCATCGCTGGAGCGAGGGTCAAGTGAGTGGCCGATTGTTACACTACACTTTTTGTAGCTGCTGACTTTTAACTGGGTGGAACTCCGCTTTGAATAAAACTAACAATGTTCTGCAAACCCTTTAAATATCTTTATATAAAGATAACCCATGGATTTCACCTCACTTACCTGCAAACCACTTTCATTTAATATCCCACTTAACATGTGCGCTAGCCCAGAGAACAATCTCTATTAACACAAACTGCTTTAGGTGACTGACAGTATCTGTAAATGGATGTTGTAACATGTCATAACTAGAAAGCGCTGCATTTCACATCCATTTCTGGTGGGAAAGCTGATATTCCTGTCTTTGCTTTGTTTCTAAAAGCAATGCAGATGCTAGATATTACTAGGAATTAAAAATTTTTTTTCCTTTGTTTTTATTGGAAAATATGGTCAACTTTTTATAAAGACTGTCATTAGGAACATAAAATAAAAGTCTTACCTGGAGTAACCCGTATTTTGTTTCCACATCATAGAGCTTATGATCTTTTATGTCCGCAGGGACAGGGGATGGAAGGTTGTCCCAACAACCAAGGATATTGGCTAAGCTTGCAAAAACAGGTTCTGTGCAAAATGCTAGGCAATCCCTGTATGGAAGAATCAATAATCATAGTCAATGTGCTGCATGTGTTGTGGCCGCTTTCATAACCCCATAAATCTCTGAATAATAGACATATTTCACAGCACGACATTAACAGACAAACATAACAGGGGCTGTTTGAAATCTCAGTATATTACATGAGATCATTGTAGCACAGAAATCATTGTTTATGAATCCTGCCATGGAAGACACTGAATTAACGGGTATTGAATGGAAGCCTACCTTCTTCTCTTTTCTTGTCTACATTCATCTAGGGCTGCAATGACAATTTTTTAACTGCTTTCCACCCGCCCACAGTAGTTGTACTGCGAGCGGGCGGCAGCTCCAGGTTAGGTGGCGTACCTGTATGTTGTAGCCTTTGTTCCGTGTTCGGGGTGCACATGTGTGTCTTCCCTGCAGACCCGTGATGTGATTGGACACAACACAAGTTTGGCAGCTGATTTCAGCCAATTATTTTTGGCTATAGTCAGCTGATTGGCTGTGGTGAATCACACACAGAGTTCTGCGTTTAAAAAAATGCAGAACTCCAAAATAGGCAGATAGGTAAGTAAAAGCAGCACGCATTGCACAGTTAACCCTTTGATTGCCCCTAGATGTTAACCACTTCCCAGCCAGTGTCATTAGTACAGTGACAGTGTGCAGTATTAGCACTGATCACGGCATTAGTGTCACTATTGATGTCAGTGTCAGTCAGTGTACCTCCCAGCCAGCGTCACCTAGCACCAGATTGCCCACCACAATATCATAGTCCCACTTTAAGTCACCGATCACTGCCATTACCCAGTATAGTGTCATAGCCCAGTAAATTTCAGTATATATACACACTATAGTTTGTAGACGCTATAACTTTCACACAAACCAATTAATATAATACACTTATTAGGATTTTTATTTATTTAACTAAAGACATGTAGCAGGATACATTCTGGCATATATTTATGAAGAAATGTGATATTTTTATGGATATGTTTTATAACAGAAAGCAGAAAATATTGGGATTTTTCTTACATTTATATTACAAAAAATAAAAAACACAGTGGTGATCAAATGCCACCAAAAGAAAGCTCTATTTGAAAAAAATGATAAAAATTCCATGTTGCATGCAATTGCCAGTTAAATTAACAAAGTGCTGAATAGCAAAAAAATGCTCTGGTCATGAAGGGGTTAAAACCTTCTGGAGCTCAAGTGGCTAAAGCATAGGCAAAGACAAGGTTTTACATTATTTGGTTAAAGTTGGAATTAAAAAGTGGCAAACTACCTTAAGTTGAAAATACCAGGCCCTCCTAACAACACAAGAACCAAATCCCCAGCCCTAGTGCTCAAAGCTGTAAAATTCAAGGAAAATTTGGTTGCATGTATTCTTACGGTTTAATCTGCTCAATACAGTATAAATTGTGATTTAAAGGAGAAGTTCACCTTTGAGAGCATGTTCCCACTGATGCAGCATCTCCCCAATCCGCTGCCTGTAGTGAAAGCAAGCCGGGATCTTCTACCTGAACCCATTGTCACAATTTTAACCGCTTCCAGCACAAGCCAATTCTGGCACTCCTCTCCTACATGTAAAAATCATGTTTTTTTGCTAGAAAATTACTCAGAACCCTAAACATTACATATATTTTTTTAGCAGAGACCCTAGGGAATAAAATGGCGGTTGTTGCAATTTTTTATGCCACGCGGTATTTGCGCAGCAATTTCTCAAATGTGATTTTTTTTTGGGGGGGAAAAAAACATTTCCTGAATTAAAAAATAAACAAAGCAGAATATTTACCTAAATTTTTTTGTATAATGTGAAAGATTATGTTACGCTGAGTAAATAGATACCTAACATGTCACGCTTTAAAAATGTGCACACTCGTGGAATGGCGCAAAACTTTGGTACTTAAAAATCTCGATAGGAGACACTCTTTAAAATTTTTTACAGATTACCAGTTCAGTTACAGAGGAGGTCTTGTGCTAGAATTATTGCTCTCACTCTAACGTTTGCGGCAATGTCTCACATGTGTGGTTTGAATGCCGTTTACATACGCGGGTGCGACCTACGTATGCGTTCACTTCTGTGTGCGAGCACGAGGGGATGGGGGCGCTGTAAATAGTTTTTTTATTATTATTTATTTTATTTTTATACTTTCCCTTTAATTTTTTATTTTTTGATCACTTTTATTACAAGGAATGTAATCATCCCCTGTAATAGAAATAGGCCATGACAGGTCCTCTTTACAGAGAGATCTGGGATCTAAAAGTCCCCACTTCTCTCCTCTATGCTCGAAAGCCTGAGATTGAAAAAAAAAAAAATGGATCTCAGGCTTTCCAGCTTTTACATGTGCCAGCGCTGGAAGTGACGTCATGATGTCACGTTTGGCCTCTAAGGGTAATAGAGATTACCAGGAACCATCTGGTCCACGGCCATCTCTACGGTAAACCGCTCCGCCAGCGGATTCATTCTCCAGCACCCACGATCGCATGGGAAAGACAGGAGAAGCATCGGAGGGTGTCGGGTGAAGTCCCCTCCTGCTACCTGTAAAAGCCATCAAGCTTTGATGGCTTTTACATGTAAGGGAATCGCTGGCTGAAAAAAAAGGATATCCGGATGATGCCTGTAGCTGCAGGCATCATTCAGATATCATCACTTTAACTCCAGGACATCATATGACATCCACCTAAGGTTATGTGGTTAAAAAAAAAAAAAACATGGCCGCCCGGGTCATTCATTCACAGAGTGATGAGATGTATGAGCAAACAGCTTACACAGACAGTCTGCAGGAGTCGTGCATGGCAATGCTTTGCAGGCTCTTAGTAAAAAAATAACAATAAATGCACATTTTTTACCTGCAAAAAGATATGCTTTTTTTTTTTTTTTAAAGGTGAACAGTGTCCTTTAAATAGGTGAATGTAATTCAAGTGCAGCAAAAGCTACATTACCTTGACTCTTCAAGAGGGTGCTGTACGGTAAGTAACCGTGGGTGCCGGAGACGTGTTAATTGCTGAACCCCTCTCTTTAGAGAATCTATGATCTGATCCTTTTCATACTTCTGATACTTGTCAATCAACTTCTTGTCAAACACAAAAACAGCAACCTCCTGTTAAAGAAGAGCAACTCCATGAACACAATTATTGGGTGCATTTCATACTCCTGCCTTTCAATCAGCAATGAATAACAAAATGGGCGTATTCATTAAAATACATTTACATGTAAATTATTATTCAGCTAAATATACAGAGCCTGTAGTGTATATTGTAATGTCTCGGACATGCTTTCTGTGGCCCTATAATCACACTTATTAAAAATGAAAACCGTTGTCTGCAATAAAAATATAAAATGCCAGACACATTAATAGTACAGTGAAGAAGAGAAATAGGTTTTATTTTGTTTTTCAATAACAGTAAACATATATATCTTCCCCCAGTTTTTATTTTTAAAAAAATGTGCATAATAAGTTCTGCAAGCCTACTACAAAGCAAACTAGACTGTATTAGGCTGAAATACAACCTGAACTGGAAATACTGCCTCTTAAACCCATACCTGCTTGGTGGATTTCTTTGTGCCGTGGTAAATTTTCCAAGCCAGCCCATTGCCACCGCTGGCTATATGTTTCCCTACATCAAACTCTCGTGTGATAGGGTTACCCATCACGGCACTCGTGACATCCGCTGTCACTTTTGTGACAGTACTTTTCAGCTTGTTCAGCATGGACTCCATTTTCGTTCACCTTTCATTATAACAAAAAACAGAGAAAGATAGAAAAACAGCATTTCAGTCCCCGAGCTGCATAATGAATACTTTCATCAGATGTCTGCATGACTGCTGTCAAGTCTAACACGTTTTTATTTTACAATGAATAGGATATCCTGCTTAAAAAAAAAAGTGGCAATTTACACAGCACAGAATTTATCTATTATTATTATATAGGATTTACATCATGTTTATGCCTACAATTTGCACAGCACTTTACAAAATAGAGGGAGACTGTACAGTTGCAATACAATTCAATACAAGAGGAATCAGAGGGCCTTGCGTATTTCATTAGACCAGAGGTAGACAACCTTAAAGACGTAGAGATCTACCTGAACAACATGGAAGAAGTTAAAGATCACCGGGCACAGCGTCTTCTCCTCACACCTGATTTAAAACCCCTAATTGCCGTACTACCGTGTCACAAACGCGTGCATTGCGCAGCAATCATGGGTTTAAATCAGCTTCATACTGATCTGAAAATCTCTTCTTCCCTTCTGCTGGCACCACTCTGGAGACCCCTAGCCAGGATAAGAGGTGGAGTGCAGTTGGTATCACTCCGCATGGGACAGGAGCCAGCACTACAGCGGAGGCATCAGCTAATGTGGCTCTTGCTCCCTACTACAGCTCCAACTTTACAGGTAATTCCTCTCTGATTGATGCTCTGGGATGGAAGATCAGCAAGCCCAGCCTGCAATTTACCAGTCACCTAGCCGAGATCTACTGGTTGCTGACCCCCCCCCCCCCCCC
>BLSH010056899.1:110164-121604 GCA_018402905.1 Glandirana rugosa | reverse complement strand
TTAGCTCCTCTTTAAGTTGAATACATACACTATTCTTTTTTTTTCCGTTCAACCAGTGGGTAAAAAAAAAAAAAAACCTGCATCAACACACCGATGTGTGACGCACGGATCTCTTGCACTGCAGCCATTGGCTGCAAGCGCTGATAGAATGCTGATTTTTCAGCATGACAGCTCGACAGAAGAAGTCGATCATTAGACCAAATTATGTTGAACAGACAACAGTACACACTTACAGAAAGTCGGCTGGTTCCTGATAGAAGATCACTATGCCCTGTGAGTAGGCACTCAAACATTTCACAGAGTCTAATAAGCCAGCAAGACCTAAGAGAAAATCCCCAATCACTGTATAGGTCTCAATCTGCGCTGGACGGAGGGGGTGGAGTGCCGAGGAGGAACGCCGCCTTAGGTCTGAGAGAGGTCCTGGGATGGTCGGCGTTCGCAGTGTGTGCTGCTTACTGTCTCTATATTGGGGGGATTGCCTCTTATGATTTTAGATGTTTAAATAAATATCTTTAAATGGTTTTACACTATGCTGCGATCCTTGTCATTTTTATGATCCTGCATATGGAGTTCTGCCTTACACCGTGAACCAGATTAGTGATTGGGACCCAGGATCAGCTGGTGCACAGGGAAGCACAACAGGCGATATTTGCTAGAGCATGAGAGTGCCTAGCATATACCTCTGGTAAGAATCTCTCCTGTGGGGGTTATTGCACATCTGAGTGATCACGCGGTGTATGGTGGTGGACATTGGACAGAAGATCTCCTTTGGTTCCTAAATTGGATGCCTATGTTGATGTCATTGTGTCACCTTTTTTTAATAAAAAGTGGACTATACTCAACTTTTATTATTGTGTTTCCTATTAGCGCTACTGTTGTTTCGCTGACTTTATTTTTTACCATTTCACAGAGTCTGCCTTATGAACTACAGAGGTGCTGAAAGGAGGAGTTTTAGGACCCAGAGTCAATACAGGAATCGCTAATTATAGGCAGCAAGGTACCATGGGATATGTAGTCCTCGGAAATTGATCAGAAGCTGTGGCTGAGAGCCCACTTTTTTGCACCTGCATATATGTTTTATGCAGTCAGCAAGAAGTTACAGAGAACACAGTGCGTATGAAAGTTCAGTTAGCTGGGTTTGTTTCAGAAGTATGAGGGCAGTTCATTCATTGCGTCACTTACAGACAGGAAAGTAACTTCCCAGCCTGAGAACATGTTTCAAGGGTGACACTGCATTACAGGCAGGTAGTGATTGGCAAGAGACGTGGCAGCTAATCCGACCATAGAGGATGCAAGCACATGGTGTGTGGCGTGGTGTACTGTAACTCTGAAAAGCAAGCCGTATATCTGCTTCTGTGCTTTGTATGGTCAGTATATAACAAGGAAAAAGGGGGCCTGGCAGGATCAACAAAGTATTTCTCATGAATCAAACAGAAATAGACTACTATGAAAAGATATATATATATTTATTATGCAGACACACACAGATAACACTTTAATCCCCAAATATTCCGAAGCGGCCCAAATAGGGGGCTAAAATAGGGAAAGCCTGCTCCCCTAGGAACTAGCCTACATGCGGTATAATGATAAATACAGACAGGGAAACATTAGACAAAATATTTTGTAGCACCAATTCCTCGCTGCTACAAATTGCTAATGGCAGCGATTTCTAGTTAGCGACCTTAAAGCAACAGACACCAGGTCAGACTCGTGCTTCATCATTATTTTAGTGTTTGTTGCTACAAATCGCTCTTCTTCAGCAATTTGCAGCTAAGCCTTTAAGGTGAATGCAGAGCGACTGTCACGCTATACAAACTGAGCAGATGAGCAATCAATTGCTGGAAGATTAGCGAGTTAGTGATTCCACAGAAAATGATTATGCTTTACCTAGGAGGAATTTGCTTTAAAATAAAGAGGATCGCTGCTAATAAATTGTCTGTCTGACAAGGCCCTAAATCTATCAAAAGTTGATTATATTGAAGCTTGTCACAGCACCAAAGACCAATTATGATCTGTGTATTAAAGCCCAGAAGAAGGCAAACATTCTAATACAATGGGAGGACCTTGCTGTCATGCAGGCATACTGCTATATCCTACAAGTCATTTAGATTATATGGCAGAGAAAGTCTAGCCCCCACTGTGCTTTCCGACCGCTCCAGCTGCAGACCTCACAGTCTCCAACGCTATGATCGTATCTCCACCTGTGATTGCCAGCTTGTGTTGGCCATACATGTTGAGCTTTTTTCATTCAGCGCATAAAAAAATAACAGATTCCTCCATCCACACAAATGAGGTGGATGGAGGAATCCCCTCTGCCTGGACATTGTATTCTGACAGTGACACCTGTCACTGTCAGAATACCCTGATCACTGGATGCAACTGATTGACTGCAGATATTAATCAATGGAAATTTTTCCAACATGTCCCTTTGACAGGAGTCATTTACTTTACACAATTAACTTCTGTTAAACAGCGGAGCCCACACAATTATCCAAATTCAGCCGGTCCCTGCAGGATCATCTAAACAGTGTATGACAAGCTTAACTTTCTTTATGAGGTGTAATCACCACTGCTATCCCCATAGCAGTTCACCCCATCCCTCATGGCAATCTGAAGGGACCACAGCAGCCAGCATTGGAAGCTTTCTCCGACCTGGAAGCAGGGATTGGCTCAGAAGTGTTCTCATCCTAGTCCCAAACCAGCTGAGTAATCCTGCCAGGAAGCAATCGCTGCACACAGCCATTCATGAGCAGCCTAGTCAGGGCGTGTGTATGTGCAGCTGTGGGCCGGGAAATGCCTCACTGCTTATGATTGGCGGTGTGCAGTGATGGCTTCCTGGCAGGATTGCTCAGGTGGGTTCAGAACTAGGACCAGAAAAGGCCTGAGCCCATTCCTACCTGGAAGTGTCAGCATGCAGCAGCACACAAAGCACATGAAGATTTCACTTGCTACCTGCAAAACAGGTGGGCATTCAGCTTCCTCTATTGCAGTGGGGTAACTAGCTGGATTTTTTTTGTGTTAACAATGTGACGTTGTGCTAAACACTGAAAATTTAAAGTGAAACTTAAACGAAAAATTCAAAATGTGCCACCAGGCAGGCTTTTATTTCAGAAAAGACATACTATGATGCCCTGTGGCATATGCATATCAATAGGAGGCTGGCTGTCTCTTTCTAGTTCTTGCAGCTGGCCGTTTAATGATGAGCTGTGGTGTATTCAAGTCATCATGGGGCTGGCTGTCTCTTCCTGGTTCTTGCTAGCAGGCTCCTGATGATGCATCATGTCATACGCATGCCAATGGGGGGCTGGCTGTCTCTTCCTGGTTCTTGGTAGCAGGCTCCTGATGATGCACCATGGCATACACATGCCATCAGAGGGCTGGCTGTCTCTTCCTGGTACTTGTTGCTGGCCCTGATGAAGCACCATGGCATATGCATGTCATCAGGGGACTGGCTATATCTTCCTGGTTCTAGCAGCTGACCCCCTAATCATACACCATGGCGCATGCATATATCATCAGGGGAATGGTTGTCTCTATCTGGTTCTTGCAGTTGGCCCCTAGTGATACACCATGGTGTATGCACGTCATCAGGGGGATGGCTGTCTATCTGGTTCTTGCAGTTGGTCCCTGATGATACACCATGGTGTATACATATCATCAGGTGGATGGCTGTTTCTTTCTGGTTCTTGCAGTTGACCCCAGATGATAGACCATGGTTGTATGCATGTCATCAGGGGGGTGACTGTCTCTATCTGGTTCTTGCAGTTGGCCCCTGATGATACACTGTGGCATATGCACATCATCAGGGGGGTGTCTGTCTCTATCTGGTACCTGCAGTTGACCCCAGATGATACACCGCGGTTTATGCACATCATTAGGCTGTCTCTGCATCAGGGGATGCAGCTGGTCTCTGATGACACACTGTGCTGTATGCAGGTCATTGGGAGTCTGGCTGAAAGAACCTGAAAGAGACAGTCAGCCCCCTCACGACATGCATACAGCACAGTTCGCAATCAGGGATCAGCTGCAAGAACCGCACAGGGACAGCCACCCCCCTGATGATGTGCTTACGTCATGGTGTATCATCAGGGGCAACTACAAGAATCAGATAGACAGCCCGGCCCTTGATGACATGCATATGCCATAGCGCATCATCAGGGCCCAAGTGCAAGAATTAGCATGAGACAGCCATCCATCCGATGATAGGTAGGTACCATGGGGCATGATTAGTAGGCCAGCTGCAAGAACCAGACAGACACAGCCTGACCCCTGATGACAGGAAAACACCATTGTGCATCGCCAAAGCCCAACTGCAAGAATCAGGAAGAGCCAGCCCTCTGATGACATGCATGTACCATGGTGCATCATCAGGGGGCAACTGCAAGAACCACATAGAGTGAGCCAGTCCCCTGATGACATGCATACACCATGGCGCATCATCGGGCCAGATACAAGAATCAGGAAGAGACAGCTGGCCCCCTCGTGACATGTATACACCATGGCACATCATCGGGGGCCAGCTACAAGAACTAGGAAGAGACAGCCATCACCCTGATGACATGCATACACCATGGTGCATCAGGGCCAGCTACAAGAACTAGGAAGAGATCGCCAGCCCCCTGATGACATGCAATGATCCATGGCACGCCATCAGGGGCAAGCTACAAGAACCAGGAAGAGACAGCCAGCTCCCTGATGACATGCATACACCATGGCGCATCATCAGGGACCAGATACAATAATCAGGAAGAGACAGCTGGCCCCTGCTGACATGCATACACCATGGCGCATCATCGGGGGACAAATACAAGAATCAGGAAGAGACAGCCAGCCCTCTGATGGCATGCATACACCATGGCGCATCATTGGGGGCCAGCTACAAGAACCAGGAAGAGACAGCCAGGCCACTGATGACATGCATACACCATTGCACACCATCAAGGGTCAGCTACAAGAACTAGGAAGAGACAGCCATCGCCCTGATGACATGAATACACCATGGCGCATCATCGGGGGCCAGATACAAGAATCAGGAAGAGATAGCTGGCCCCTGATAACAGGCATACACCATGGCGCATCATCGGGGGACAGATACAAAAATCAGGAAAAGACAGCTGGCCCCTACTGACAGGCATACACCATGGCGCATCATCGGGGGACACATACAAGAATCAGGAAGAGACAGCTGGCCCCTACTGACATGCATACACCATGGCGCATCATCGGGGACAGATACAAGAAACAGGAAGAGAAAGCCAGCCCCCCCGATGACATGCATACAACATGGTGCATCATCGGGGGCCAGCTACAAGAACTAGGAAGAGACAGCCATCACCCTGATGACATGAATACACCATGGCGCATCATCGGGGGCCAGATACAAGAATCAGGAAGAGATAGCCAGCCCCTGATGACATGCATACACCATGGCACATCAAGGGCCAGCTTACAAGAACTAGGAAGAGACAGCTGGCCCCCTGATGACATGCATACACCATGGTGCATCATCGGGGGCCAGACACAAGAATCAAGAAGAGACAGCTGGCCTCTGCTTAAATGCATACACCATGGCGCATCATCGGGGGACAGATACAAGAATCAGGAAGAGACAGCTGGCCCCTACTGACGGCATGCACCATGGCGCATCATCGGGGGACAGATACAAAAATCAGGAAGAGACAGCTAGCCCCTACTGACAGGCATACACCATGGCGCATCATCGGGGGACAGATACAAGAATCAGGAAGAGACAAGCTGGCCCCTGATGACATGCATACAACATGGCGCATCATCGGGGGCCAGCTACAAGAACTAGGAAGAGACAAACATCACCCTGATGACATGCATACACCATGGCACATCATTGGGGGCCAAATACAAGAATCAGGAAGAGACAGCCAGCCCCCTGATGACATGCATACACCATGGCGCATCATCGGGGGCCAGCTACAAGAACCAGGAAGAGACAGCTGGCCCCCTGATGACATACATACACCATGGCACACCATCTGGGCCAGATACAAGAACCAGTGAGAAACAGCCATCTCCCTAATGACATGCATACACCATGGCGCAACATCTGGGGCCAGATACAAGAATCAGGAAGAGACAGCCTGCCCCCTGATGACATGCATACACCATGGCACATCATCGGGGGCCAGTTACAAGAACCCAGAAGAGACAGCTGGCCCCCTGATGGCATGCATACACCATGACACATCATTGGGGCCAGATACAAGAATCAAGAACAGACAGACATCACCCTGATGACATGCATACACCATGGCGCATTATCAAGGGCCAACTACAAGAATCAGGAAGAGACAGCTGGCCCCCTGATGACATTAATACAACATGGCGCATCATCAGGGGCCAGCTACAAGAATCAGGAAGAGACAGCTGGCCCCCTGATAAGATAAGAGAGGAAGATGACAGTGTGGGACCTGCAGGCAGTGGTGAAACAGCAGATACTACAGAGCAATGCCAGATTTGCTGGGCATGCGATTATGATAATAAAGAACAATCCAGCAATAAAAAAAAAGTTAAGCGGTGGTTTGGAAAATAAAAATATGAAGGGGGTGGGGTGAAAGTTCCTCATTTATAAATAATGACTTTTATTATTACTTGAAGTGTATATAATGTGCTACTGATTGGATTTACTGCTACATTAAAGCAGAAATGAGACACAATAAGGCCTGCTCGTTCATAAATGTTACTTTAGGGAGCCCCCATGCCATTCATAGGAGATGAGCTCCATGTAGTGTGACACCGGTGCACAGAAAGCCTAGGTTAGGAAGGGGGGCCCCCAGAGTGTCCCTCTATCAGCTCACAAGACACTGGGACTGGGCAGCAGGTGTCATGAGCCCACCCTGTGTGTGTACTGCCCCCCAGCATGCCCAGACACAGGGCCGGGTCCCTACCTGTCCCAGCGGTGACTGTATAGGAGGCTTTGGCCTGTGATCAGGACACACAAGGGTCCGCTTCACCTGTCAGGCCAGAGCACTTCTTCCCTCTTCCAGGCGGCTCCACATCTCCCAGCAGCTGAGCACACCTTCTCACCACTAGAAGCAAACTGTATTTGGAAACCTATTGTGAAAAGTGTCTCCAACACCTTCCTTCAGCAGCATAAACAAGGCGTCATGTTTCTGAAGACCAGCGTTCAATAGAGGACGACTAGGCGATAACAAAATGGCTCCAAGAATGGAGACACCCAGGTACACACAGTCCGCTATCTAGTTATTGTCTGTCATTGAGAAGCGGACAAACAATTGCATCACGTCCGTTCTGACGTCTACAATGGAAAAAAAAAAGAGATAAACTGGTATGATATTTCGTGACAGAACTGCAGTTCCCAGAATGCCCCTCCCCAACACCTGTAGAGCCATAAGTGGTTAGAAAAATATGACCACAAAAACAAGGTTTGCAGTTACTGACAATTTAATGCAAGTTGCTGTGAGGTGTTATATATAAAAAAAATACTTTCAGCAGTAATTGTATTAATGACACTTGCCAGGTTTAAAAATGGCCGCCGGGTGCAGCCGACGTCCATACGCCCCATTCAGCTCCGCAGGATTCCATCTGAATCATCTAATTGGATAATGCTTTATCACATGACTGCCCTAAGGCGCAGGTGATACGAGCAGGTGGGATGGCGGCAGATTTGACTCCTAATCCCAGGTTCCGAAGGATCCGCAGTATGGGAGAGCTGCGAGCCCGCCGGAGAGGTACAGGCACGCCGTGTGCTTCCTATACGTGCCATGGCAGCTTCCTAGCGCTTCTCCTAGTGTGCTGTATCTAAGCTGCTCACCATGGAGAGGTCAAAGTGCATGTACTGATCTCCAGTGCAAGTCCTTTCTCTATACCTAGGCCCGTGCTTATTGGCTTCATGTAGGGTTGCCAAATCATCCCTTTAATCCAGGACACATGAATTACTGAGGTTCTGAGGCTAATATAATGCAGATAAGGCACCAAGTGAGTTTAATTACCACCTTAATCAGCCAGAGAACCTGTGTAATTAATATGTGTCCTGGATTAAAGGGATGAGGTGGCAACCCTAGGCCTTCATGCACAATGGCCATGACAAAGGCCTTTTTCTTTCTGCCTCTAAACGCCCCAATATGGTACCCTAGGTGTCTATGAGCGTATACGTTCATGGCCATATGGCCTTTACAGGTGTATTAGTAGGGGAGCGCTGAGAGGCAGAAAAAAAGCCAATCACTTGTGTGTTCAGGAGAGGAGCATTTGAGCAACAAAAAAAAAAAAAAAAAAAAAAGTCAGACTCCCCTAAATGTTCCTATGGCCTAAATAATGAATCTGACCAATGAAATGAATAAGCACTTGAAGTGTCTGCAAAATGCGGCGTTAGACCTTCTTCCTTCTTTTTAAAGGTGCTTTTATTTTGCAGGAAAAAGACATTCAGCAGAGGTGGGCAAATGCCTGGTGTGCACGAAGCGTAAAAGAGAAGAATGGGTTTGGGGATTTTTCCCCCATTATACTCGCCTAGATGGATACTGCATCTGTCCCTTGGTGTCTGTACACTGAGAACCGAGTGATCGAACACCACCGATGGCTTGGTTCTCCCAGATCCCTGAGCAGAGGGCTGTCAATCAGCAGCTCTCCACTCCCCCACACTCACAGGAGTGCTGAGCTGTGGAGGGGCAGGGATCGGCCGTCCCAGGCTCTCAGTGGCTCACTGAGATGGCTGTCGGTCCAGGCACCTGGCGGATCCCGACTCTTGAAGTCGTGATGACGCAGTGCGTGGTCTGACTCCTGTGACATCAGCAGGGAGCGGACTTTAATCCGCCCTCTGCTGAAAACAGGTCACAGAAGTGCAAATCAAATTGCACTCCTGTAACCCATAGGAGAAGTATGGCCAAACGAGCCCAGGCCATACTACTTTAACTCTAAACCACCTTAAAGTGAATGTAAACCCTCACATAGACCTAGTGAAGTGAGCAGCCTCAGATGATACACGGGGATGAAACAAATCTCCCTACATATGTTTTACATGTAAATCTGCTGTCTTCATCTTTATATATTGTTTAGAAAGTGCACATTGTGTTAGATTTTCTCTTCCTGGTTTGCACTGCATTGAAGCCTGGGCATACAGCCAAGACAGCTGATTGGAGGAAAGGTACACACCCCCTCTCCTCATAGGTAGAGACTTTTAGATCTGTTTGTTCAGTACTCTGCTAATCTATTTAGAGCTCCCTCCCCAACACAAAACTCTTGCTGCTTTTATCTCCTGTGACCGGAAACTTGTAAGGAGTTAATCAGGCTGATAGGGGAACAGGACAGGAGACCACTACAGCAGTGTTTTTCAACTCCAGTCCTCAAGGCACACCAACAGGTCACGTTTTCAGGATTTCCCTCAGATGAAACAGCTGTGGTAATTACTAAGGCAGTGAAACTGATCAAATCACCTGTGCAAACTCATGGAAATCCTGAAAACATGACCTGTTGGTGTGCCTTGAGGACTGGAGTTGAAAAACACTGCACTACAGGACTTAGTGCTTTGAAGAGAGATAAGAAAACACTGCAGATATATGCCCAGCTAAAATTTCATGAATCGGGTTTACATCCACTTTAGGGCTCCATTCACACCTGAGTGTACTGGAATCCTGGGCGGAATCATGGCAAAACACAGGACGTGTTTGCGATACCATTATTTCTTAATGGCACCCCAAATGTGGTGCGATGTTTGCTGCGATTGTTGAGCGACAAAACATGCTAAAATTGTGTCAGAAATTGCAACACAAAACACACCTGGCTCTTTGCCAATATTTGGTACATGAGCTTCTTTGTGTGTTTTTGGAGTGGAGGGATGCCCATTCAAATGAATGGTGCCACTCCAAAAGTGTGCCACAAAAAAGCTATAGGAAAAACACTGTGTAGCAGATGTCACTGCAGTACGCTTAGGTGTGAATGGAGCCTTAGGGTCTATGCACACTAGGCAGCAGAAAAAATACCAGAACTGCTGTCAGAAAAATGCAGCATAAAAAAAAAACTAGAGATGCATCAATGGGAAATTTTGGTACCGAAAATGACAGTTTTAAATCTATATGTATATTTGTATTGTATTCAACTTTTTTTTATTTATATCATGAATTTAAATGACTATTCATTCGTATTGTTGGCCATTTTTGGCA
This sequence comes from Glandirana rugosa, assembly GCA_018402905.1. Classification (NCBI taxonomy): domain Eukaryota; kingdom Metazoa; phylum Chordata; class Amphibia; order Anura; family Ranidae; genus Glandirana; species Glandirana rugosa. The sequence goes on along the minus strand of BLSH010056899.1, from coordinate 111,456 downwards.
CCTTTAGAGCAAGAAAAGCTCAAGAAAAAGGTATCCCTTTAAATTCTATATATGTCTTAACACTGGTACGTTGCCCTTCCATTGTGGTGTTAAAAATCCTTCTTGCTGTGTTTTTGGTCAGTTAAAAAACAAACGCACCTCCCTGTTGAAATGCATGGAAAACGCAGCAATAATGCATCAGTAACACACCCTTGTTACGTTTTAGATGAGGTTTTGAGTACCATGACCTATGAAAAAACACACCATTAGCACAGTAAATCCATGTGCGTTTTCGGCACCATTATGAGCACCTTTCTCCCATCGGCAAAATGCCGATTAACACCGTTTTCGGCCGATCTGTTTCTGCCGCCAAAATTTCAGTGCATCTCTATAAGAAGCACTGTCATGGAGCATATTATATACATGTTTAGGTGCTGAATACAGGAGATGGCCCCACCTTAGGACTAAGCTCTGTATGGGTGAAACGCGTCAGTGGACATGTCCTGCACGGAGCTAGGCTGAGGCTGCTCTCACTACGCTGGCTGTCAGGTTGTGCTGGTGTGCGGCATTTCAGACTCCTTTCTTCTGCATTCAGAGTATTGAGCCGGGACGAGCTCTTCCCAGCCAGCATCTTCAGCTTTGAGACACCACAGTGGGACATGGGCTTGGAGCAGCAGCCCTAAAAAGAAATAATATTGCGTGCATTTGAGTTTTATACGCTTTTTTTTCACCCCAAAACACTAGAAAAAAATGTGCAATAAAAAACGCTTGACGCGCTTAAACACCGCTTTCAGGCATGTCAAGCAGTTTTTCTACCTGAAAGATTGCCTCAAAAATGCACTTGTGATTTGATATATATATATATTTTTTTTTTTTTTTTTTTTTTTTTTTACATCTTAAAAATAATTCAATTTAATCCTGTTATGTATGAAATAATAGATTTGTTTACATAGAACTGGCCAAATAATAGATTTTGTCATGATGTCTCTCTGCAGCCATCCACTGGCAGAGGCAGCACTCTCATCCAATCTATTTTTTTTACATAGGGCTGCTGGGCTAAATTTGCTTCCTGTAGAGAAGAGAGATTACCGCATCAGTGTTATGCTGCTTCTTCATTGACCAGGAGTAGGTTGGTGATGTAGAGAAATTAAGGTCCCTGACCTGACTTTGCTGCCTGGTATGGGTGCCCACCTCCTATAGGAGAGTGTGTTTGCTCTGCATGGTTCCACTGTATGGATCCAGGGGTAACAGTGGGAATGTAGCCACCCTGCTTCTTGTGCACTCCAATATGGTCTGCAGTGATACAAGCCAAC
>BLSH010056899.1:55690-66712 GCA_018402905.1 Glandirana rugosa | reverse complement strand
GTATCTTTGTATGTATATGAACTCCCGAACGTGTTCACAGGTAAATTGTCCGATGGATCGGGTTGGATGACTATCAAGTCGAACTGTAAATGTTTTTAATCCATCGGAGAATTTACTGGTAGTTTTCGGGAAATTCCGTTGGTCAATAACTTAACAGAATGAATGAGAAAAATTATGAATTAAAATAAACTTCAACTTTTTTTTGTTTTTTGATCATATGATTTTCATATCACGGTCCAAACTCACTCCTTATATAACCTAACATTTTGAGTGAAGGGAAAATTCCATTGCAAATTGAACAGCCTATTTGCCTTTAGTTAATCAGCCACATAGTATAGTGTGAGGTTAAAGGGCTAGTAAGTGTTTACAATCCAATATATTCCTCACTCAAACCTGGCACTATACTTTTAGTATACTAGTTTTTTGTTTTTTTTCAACTTCAAATAAAATTAAGTATTAAAAAGAGTAAGTAAGACAATTCAATAACTGGTTGCCTTAAAGGGCTTTTGATGGTCATTTAAGAGGCTACCTAATTTTTGTAAATGTCAAGCTGAACTATCAGTAGGTTGGGCTAGGTAGCCTGTTAAATGGACACTTGTGCAAGCCCTCAAGTATATGTATGTTTCTATGAAAAAGCTAGAAATGTTATCTGAATAATTACCAAACTGCAAAATAAAAGGAATGTAGAGTTAGCGTTTTGGGGGTGGGGGAGGCTGGATGTACACAGCCTAAGCAGGAAACTAAGTACTGTTCATGATTTTTATTTTATCACTGATGTCAATTTTAGCTGTTCTGAAATGGGAAATATTTTGCATTAATTTATAGTAATTGTTTAAAAATTCAAGGGATTTAGTGCAATCTGTTTTATTGATTTAGGTATTTTTAAAATGTGAAAATATTTTACCACAATTTTAATATGTTGTAGCATAAGGTAGTTGGGGTGTGTAGATTTATTTTTATTACAGAACTAAATGTAGCAAGCTGTAAATTGACTGTGAGATCCTGACCACGTTTAATATTTGTATCATTCCAAATTTTTTACAATGTTAACTGTGAATCGTCATAAGTGGATAGAAGAAAGTGTTTATGTGGCTAACATACATAAATTATATCTAATGTACATTGTTTACTGAAGCATGCACATTTAAAGGACTGATGATCTGTTTTTGGGTAGGTACAGCCCAGTTAAATCACCTAGTAGAATCTTGGATCCTATGCTATGTTGGACAAGATCTCTGCAACTCCTCCTACTGTAGGGTTTTTCATTGAATCCAAGTGCTGAAGATGAAATGAGACTATAAGGAAGAGAGCAAAGCTAGGAGCTGAGGTGTTAAGCCAGCCATACACTGCATTTTTCTTTCCTGCAGCTATGGGTTGGTGGGAAAAGTGCTTGATTCTGCGATGTTCACTGACTGTTGATGGGGGAGATCCCTTCCGTGGAGTCATTGTGTTATGGGGGCGGGATTTAGAGCCAACCTGCCAGGGAGAACACATTGATTTATTTCTAGCAGCTGGTAATAGTCGCATGTAAAAAAAAAAAAAACTGACAGGCTGGTTGCAATCAAGTTGATCAATCAGTCTTGCCCGTACATGATTAGAATCTTGGGCAGTCCTTGCTGAATCGGTCAAGATTCAAACCATCTATGGCCGGCTTTAGAGATTTAGTGTCTCAAAGTTATATGAAAATACAATATGTGTCTCTAGTATCCACTAAAAGCTTTGGGAGGCATTATGATGTACCTGTGAGCTAAGTAAAAGTTTTTAAACTGCCACATTTTGAAGAATGTAAATCCAGGTTCCTGCATAACCTCTCAGATTTCTATAGGACACCCACATAAGCAAGGAAAACAAGATGTTCTTAAATTGCAAAGAGAGGCCAGTTTGAATTTTGCTCTCCCCTTTTTACATGTGAGGCATGGGGCTGTAGACCCAGTACCTTTGGTCACTTTATCGGGCACCAGGGATTCCCAGGGGACTTTACAAAAAAGATTTGTAGCCACCTGGAAATGCTTTCTTTACAAAAGTCATCACCCCACAGGTTTTCTTAAAGGACACCCGTTGTGACAAAGTAAAGGCTGCGAGTATATTGGGCCCTCCTTCTGTAAAGTCCATCTGCCTGCCTGTCTGTTATGCTAACCCTCTTGCTTTAAACCAAGCATGCCATTTTGCTTCTCTAACTTTTTTGATCTATGGCCATTGGGTCAGCACAACAGCAAGGTAAACTAGTAGTTTTGGAAGGTCAACAGTAAAAGCCCCCATATATGTTTTTATATGTAGTATTGTGAACATCGTGGCATTAGGAATTGTAGCAATCGCAAACCTTTGAAAATGTTTCCATCATATTTGTTTGCATGCTTCCCAACCCAACCTGATCTTCATGTTTTATGCTAACAATTTTCACAAACCAATTTTTTTTCTTAATTTTATTTTTGTGTGTGGTGTGCAATGTAGTGTAGAAAGAGGAATAAAGTTCTCCTAAAGTAAATTGCAAGGGTCACTTTTTTAAGATTTAGTAGTCACTTATGTGATATAAAGGGTAATTGTACACAGATGCAAGGTTTCCTGCTGATATTTCTACTCTGAATCCTGACTGAAAGATCCTAATTATAATTTTCCATAAAGACCTTGCGTAAAAGCATATACATATGTAAAATGCTTTCATTGTCAGTGTTGCAATATATGCGTGTTTACTAAGCGTGGGTATGCATATAAATTACTGCACTCCAATCGCTTTAGGGCTCTGTACTCATTAATGTAATACTGATCTTTACACGGCTGTGTGCGTTTTTAAAACAATGCATCTACAGTATATCCAGATTGATAAAAAAACGTTTTGTTTTTTTTTTTTCCCCTCCTCCATGTGCAAGAAGTCTAAGTCAGACTTTCTTGATTCTATTTTGAGGTAAATTGAAGACTGTGCTCTTAGTTGCAGTTACTTATAAGTCAACATCCTTAATGATGCTTCTTCCAAAGGTTCAGAAGGCACTTTAGTAAGGCCTTGCAAAGCATCTGATAAATCCCACTTGGAAAAATAAAAAAATTAAAAATCTTCAAAGGTACTGGCCTGTACCTGACCAGAGCCTTATGTAATTGTACAATCCAATGGTCCTATGACAAGGCTCTCTCCAGAAAAGTGCTCAGTGCTGCCACCTGAGCTTTTAGGGTGCTAAAGGCTAACCCTTTATGCATTTTGTCTTAAGGGAATTCTAAAACAGACATTGTATCTCAGAGTGAGTTGTTTTGACACACAACTTGTATTTAAAAATTACCATGTTTTATAGTACATGACTATTGTGAATCTTTTCCTACTGGCCAGCAAGGTGGAAATTGGCTGATCTGATAAACATTTGTTACTCAGTAATTCCTCCTAGCTGCTAGTCTGAGGTGACTGATCTTTGGACAGAACATTGGGCCTTGAGACAACAGATCCTTCCTAACTGGCCACATCCAATGAGACATGGTCAAAAGACCTAGAAGTGTCCAGAGCCAGTCAGAATGGAGCTATCAGAATCAGCCGTGCTTTCTGTTTAAAACTTCCTGAGGCCCAGGGGAATCAACTGAAAAGAGGAAAAGCATAGTACAGCTGGGAAGGTCTAGCTTGGTCCCTCCTGTAGAGGGAAAATAATTCTGGAACTTTTGCGTTTGATTAATGCGGGAGGGAGGCTAGATTCCATTCTGACTACTTCAGAATTTGCTCTCCCAAAGATAGGAGGGTTTTGCTTCCGTTATGCAACAGTTGTGTCATTGTCTGAAAGAATCTGGATGTGGTGACCTAGAAGAGACTGTTGAAGAAATGAGAGCCAGAACTATGGCTTTCAATTCTCTCCAGTTGGAGGATCTTCCCACCTCCTGCCTTGGCCAGGAACCCTGGGCCATTTTCCCCTCCAGATGGCTGACCCAAACGCCCCCCCCCCCAACCACCACTACTTGTGTCCATCCTAAGTCTATTGGCTGCTGGGATGCACCATAGAAATCCCTTGGTAAGCTTAGTCTGATCCCTCTACTGCCAAAGTGCCCTCTTTTACTATAGATTAGTCTATTGCAGTGCTGGGATAGAAGCCATGAGCTCACATGGCTGATTTCACCAACACCAATTGGTTGAATTGAAGAGGACCCATGCTTACCTGAATAGTGTGGTTTTTTTTTTTGTTTGTTTTTTTTGTTTTTTTCTTCTGATGGAAGAAACATTGTTTCTTGCACGTATTTATGGTGTACAGCAGGAACTGGAGAACTTGAGGAGGCACAAGATATTTTTTTTTTTTTTGGTAGTTTCAACAACCAACCCTCTAGATGAGCTTTAGTTACTTGTAAGTTTGTCACTAACTGATCTGTGGACCTGGCAAACAGCAGAAGATCAGCCAGATATGGGACAATCGAGATTCCCTTTTATCTTGGATGCCCCACGGCTTCCACCATCACTTTGGGGAATATTCTTAGGAGGACAATCTGAAGGTAAAGGCTCTCAATTGCAGATAAGACATTTGTTCCCCTACTCTTACTGCTAGCTGAAGATGTCTTTATGTATCTTCACATTCCCATATGTGAAGAGTTCTATTTACATTTTTTGTAACAAATGGCCTTGTTCAAAATCTTCAGATTCAGAATAGATCAAAACTTTCTGGACATTTTTATTTATTTATTTTTTAAGATAGTCTGGTCCATAAATATTGGGACATCAACACAATTCTAATCTTTTTGGCTCTATACACCACCCCAATGGATTTGAAATGAAACAAACAAGATGTGCTTTAACTGCAGACTTTCAGCTTTAATTTGAGGGTATTTACCTCAAAATCAGGTGAACGGTGTAGGAATTACAACAGTTTGTATATGTGCCTCCCACTTTTTAAGGGACCAAAAGTAATGGGACAATTGGCTGCTCAGCTGTTCCATGGCCAGGTGTGTGTTATTCCCTCATTATCCCATTTACAAGGAGCAGATAAAAGGTCCAGAGTTCATTTCAAGTGTGCCATTTGGAATCTCTTGCTGTCAACTCTCAATATGAGATCCAAAGATCTGTCACTATCAGTGAAGCAAGCCATCATTAGGGTGAAAAAACAAAACAAACCCATCAGAGCGATAGCAAAAACATTAGGTGTGGCCAAATCAACTGTTTGGAACATCCTAAAAAAAAATGCGCCGGTGAGCTCAGCAACACCAAAAGATGCGGAAGACCACGGAAAACAACTGTGGTGGATGACTGAATAATTCTTTCTCTGGTGAAGAAAACACCATTCACAACAGTTGGCTAGATCAAGAACACTCTCCAGGAGGTAGGTGTATGTGTGTCAAGGTCAACAATCAAGAGAAGACTTCACCAGAGTGAGTACAGAGGGTTCACCACAAGATGTAAACCATTGGTGAGCCTCAAAAACAGGAAGGCCAGATTACAGTTTGCCAAACAACATCTAAGAAAGCCTTCACCGTTCTGGAACAACATCCTATGGACAGATAAGACCAAGATCAACTTGTACCAGAGTGATTGGAAGAGAAGAGTATGGAGAAGGAAAGGAACTGTTCATGATCCGAAGCATACCACCTCATCAGTGAAGCATGATGGTGGTAGTGTCATGGCTGAAGTGTTTCGGGCAATATTATCTGCTCCTATTTAGCCAAATGCTTCAGAACTCATTGGACGGTGCTTCACAGTGCAGATAGACAATGACCCGAAGCATACTGCAAAAGCAACCAAAGAGTTTTTTTAAGGGAAAGAAGTGGAATGTTATGCAATGGCCAGGTCAATCATCTGACCTGAATCCGATTGAGCATGCATTTCACTTGCTGAAGACAAAACTGAAGGGAAAATTCCCCAAGAACAAGCAGGAACTGAAGACCGTTGCAGTAGAGGCCTGGCAGAGCATCACCAGGGATGAAATCCAGCGTCTGGTGATGTCTATGCTTTCCAGACTTCAGGCTGTAATTGACTGCAAAAGGATTTGCAACCAAGTATTAAAAAGTGAAAGTTTGATTTATGATTGTTAATCTGTCCCATTACTTTTGGTCCCTTAAAAAGTGGGAGGCACATATACAAACTGTTGTAATTCCCTCACCGTTCACCTGATTTGGATGTAAATACCCTCAAATTAAAGCTGAAAGTCTGCAGTTAAAGCACATCTTGTTTGTTTCATTTCAAATCCATTGTGGTGGTGTATAGAGCCAAAAACATTAAAATTGTGTCGATGTCCCAATATTTATGGACCTGACTGTATGTGGGAGTAAAACCCTGTTCGTTCTGCTCCAGAAGGAGGAAGAAAGGCACGTGTTTCCCTAAAGGACTTTTTTTTTTTTCTTAACCAGAAACACTTTCTTAGCAGCAGTTCTATCCAAAACTGCTTCTAAATCTGGCCCAGACAAGACATCCCCTGAAGAGGGGACACCACAGTGCTTTATCTTAGATGCAGAATACCCAGATCAACTACTGAGCCCAAGGGCTCTCTGGACAATATAGTGGACATCCTTATAGACCTGGATGAGTTGTCTGTCCTATACCCTACTGCTTTTAAAAAAGTGTAGGAAAGTTTCCGACGATTCTTCTCTAGAGGTGGCTGCTTCCAAGGTGATCTTTTAATTTGCAAAGCTAATATTCCAACTTTTTGGCCATGTCAAGGCCATAGCTGGTTGTATAGTTAAAGTAAATTCCCAAGCTTTTTTGAGAGGGGAATCCGTTCTTTTGTCCATGGAGTCTTTTAATACACCCATATCTTCAAACGCTAAATCTGTATTCTTGGAAACTTGCGAAAAAGCTATGTCTAGCTTTGGTCTTTTTTCAGACCCTAGATTAAGCTTGATTAAAAGGAAATAATCTTTAAATAGATTTTGGAAAAAAATGGCCCCTTTCCGAATCTTTTTACTCTCTTGACTGCATCAGAAAGGACCTTATGTATCGGGAACACTAAGGGCCAGTTCACACCATAGAAACGCAGTCCAGATGCATTTCAGGTGCTTTTTTGCAGGCACGTTTTTGACATATTTTTGATGCAGTCCAGTGCTTTTCCCCCTAACTTTAAGGGCCAGTTCCGGTGTGTGTGTTTTTTTTTTTTTTTTTTTTTTTAATTCTTTCCGGTACGTTTTTACACTTTCCGTTGCATTCCAGTACAGTTCAGTGCAGAAAAATGCAGCATGTTCTACTTTTTTTTTTTTTCTGGAACTGTAACGCACTGATGTGAACTATGCCATTGAATACCATATAACCTACTTTCCATGCGTTTTTGATACATAAAAAAAATTCACTGGACTGCATGTGGTGTGAACTGACCCTGAACCCTTCACCTCCTCCAGTTCCTGGTCCATACAATCATGCAAAGACCACTTTTCTTCCTGTATTTCAACAGTAGTGTAGACCGCCTTAAGTAATTTGTCTACCTTTTTCAATGACAATTTGTGCCTTGATTTTCTTTTCCACTTCCTCCTCCTTAGAGCCTTTGTAAAAGAAGACGTACTGCTTTCCTCTTCCACTGAGTCACTAGCCTCTTTAGCAGCCGAGGTGGATGGCAGAGTATTGGATAGAATAACATATTGATTTGAGGTTTGCTGTACTTGGAAACTAGCCATCATAGATGGGAATTATTGAAAAGTATCTGCCAACTCCTCCTTTAATCGACACCAAACTCACTACTTTGGAAAGAAGACTCTTGTGTAACCAGGTTAGAGATGCATGTTTTGTACCAAGGTTTAGACCAAGAATCTCCAAGGGTACAATTGCAGATGGACACTTAAAGTGATTGTAAAGCCTTGTTTTTTTTTCCCCTATAAAAATAACAAACATGTTCTACTTACCTGCTCTGTTGCAGTGGATTTGCATAAAGCAGCCCAAATCCTTTTCTTAGGTCCCTCCCTTCTGTTCAGTGCCCCCACAGCAAGCCGCTTGCTATGGGGCACCTGAGCTAAGTCACAGCTCCCTGTGTCCATTTAGACATGGAGCCCTGCCCCCTCTCTCCCGATTGGCTAGCTGACTTTGATTGACAGCAGTGGGAGCCAATGGCGACACTGCTGTGTCTCAGCCAAGTGGGAAGGAGAATCTCGGACGGCTGAGCCACTCATGGACAGCGAGACATCAGGTAAGTGTTTGGGGTGGGTGGCTGCTGCACACAAAAGGCTTTTTGTACTCGGAGTCTCCAGTATGAAGAAAATATACCAAGGGCGACAAGTAAATGAGCTGAAGTATGCCATAGTTACATGGTTGGTACGCTTAAAAGGGAGCAAAAATAAAGACAGTAGGATGAGCTTCATCAAACAGATTTATTTGCCAAACATCGTAAAATCTTAATTAACCAAATTCATAAATGCCCGAGACATCTCCACTTAGGGATCGGGGATGTATCTAGTAAAACAAGACAAATTCCACCTCCCTCATTTTTTTTAATTACATGACCCAGGACTCCTTGACGAGAGGCAGCAGAGGCCGCACCTATTTTGAAAGAATGTCCTGAATATGCCTTGAGATTTAACCCAAGGTTTGATAGCAGGGTGTGGCAATGTTTCACAAACTGAGGTAGACAGGGGAGCACTTGGGAAAGGTAATAACGTACTCTCTCTCGGTTTGTCTGCTAACATAGTCATGAGTTGATCTAAGACCGCGACCGGGCACTTCTGGTCTCAAACAATCTGATATACGTAGCGGTTCCTGTTTGCTGCGTTTTGCATGCCTCTAAGTGCAGCTGGAAATAATCAAAGTCCTTAACCAGCTGATTAATCAGGAGAATGCGGGAATTTAACTCCGAACAAGTAAACTCACTTGGTCTAAGGAAACTGTAAAATGCCAAATATATGGCTGCTTTAAGCACCAAACTTGGTAACCGCCCAAAAGGAGACCTACAGAGCATATCCGACATACCCCGGAATATCTGGCCTGCAATAGGCAGTCTGCTAGCTGTGGCAGGTGGGTTGCTTTTCTGAATTCCCTTAAGAATTGCCTTCATGGGATGAGCAGCAAAGATGGATGGCCTACTGGGATCCTGTAAGGACAAAAAATGCTGTATCCCTGTCAAATATGTCTTAATGGTGCTGTAGGATAACTTCAGTTGAGAGTGAGAACGCAACACACGAAAGTAAAAATCGAATATTGTGACTATCCCTCCTAGGATACCTTTGTTCACAATCTCTGAGGCTGCTTGATTGTCTGTGGAAAATATAACTGTTTTCCCACCCCAGTATTGACCCCACACCTGTGCTGCCACAATAGGGTACACTTCAAACAAAGCTGACGTTTCCTCAAACCTAGGCATAGCCAAGATCTCATCTGGCCCTGCTACCCAATGTGTGCCAAATATGGCAGCATAGCCCTTGGTGGCTGCCGCATCAGTCCAGACTTGAGGAGAACTTGATCCTGCAGGGATGAACATTGCAATCCCATTCCAATTTTGAAGGAACTCATCCCACATCAGTAAGTAAGATAGAGCCATGGCATCCAACAAACGGGAAAGTAAGGATCTCCCCTGAGTAATGATCCTCATGGCAAAGTTCAGCAGGCCAAGCAAAGACTGCACCTCTACCCTGGAACCTGCTTGTGAGATTATGAAAGCATGTATACGCTCTGATCATTCCTAGCTTGTCTGCCGGAAGACTAGCTTGCATAGCCTGAGTATCCAGTGTAATACCGAAGAAGGTGAGTGAAGTCACGGGCCTTCCATCTTCTTCCCTGCCAGGGGGAATGTTCAGAGCCGAGAAAACAGATGTCAGTTTCTGTAAATCAGTAGCAGCCTGTCTAGAATCCTCAGCCTGCGCAAACGTATCAAAAAGCCAAGGGCTGCTTTTAGATCCAAAAGTTAATTTGGTGGACAAATAATATTGCGCCCCCCCCCCCATTTAATGCCACTGCCAGAGCGACAGCCAGGTGCCCTCCCCCATCCTGATAATGCATTGTATTGGCTGATCTACGGATGCATATTTAAGTGAAAATTCTTCTGAAGGGATCAACAAGCTCATGCTCGGGATGTGAGAACCATGAGGGGCTGATGAATCAAACACAACTTGCTGGAGAATTTCTCTTTGCCCAAACCTAGGGGATTGAACCTCCAGGTCTGACAAGGGGATGTAGAAAAAGGCCCTATGACAAAACCTTTTCCCAGTTCTGACTGCAATAGCAAATCTACTGCCTCTATGTCCGCTTCTGCTGACCTGAGATTCTGACGTTCAAAAGTGTCTATTGGCAAAGAAATGTAACCTGTGTGAAAACTCCTTGTAAAACCCTCCACCAGAAAATTCCTTAGTGTGGGTAGCAGATGAGAGGCCAGACAGGTCTGTAAATATGACATATCAGCGCGGCTTGGTCATTCAGTTTCATTTTTGAGAGAACAAGCAGAGTTCGGGTGCGCTCTATAACAAATGGCGCGCATACATGTAGCAAACGGCACTGACTGTAGTTACATACTTCATAATTAAAGTTATTGCAAATTTGTGACTTCCCCAGGAAATGAATCGGCCAACCTAATTTGTCACATGAAGCCGGCTGAGTCAGAGCTGGGAGCGAACTAGGAAAAGGCCTGGATGTACTTGGTAGCACAGGAAGTTCCGCATTGGGGCACCAGTATGTAGTATGGGAAGATGACAAACAAGCCCACAAACTGGCGACTTTAATCCTGCAAAATGCCTGCTAAAAATTGCTGTATCTATATTGCTCCATACAGTCACCACCTGGTCAGTGGTGGCTGGTGAAGTTTTTTTTTACCCCTCCTACTTCTAATAAGCCCCATCCCTTATAGAATCCACCCACTCTGTCCCCTGTATTCCACATATTGTGTCAGGAGTATACAGCTCAGCATCACAGGACACAGTATACAGCTCAGCATTACAACACAGGACACAGTATACAGTGACACAGGTGGGGGCAGTTATGCAGCCCGTGACACAGGTGGGGGCAGTTATGCAGCCAGTGACACAGGTGGGGGCAGTTATGCAGCCAGTGACACAGGTGGGGGCAGTTATGTAGCCAGTGACACAGGTGGGGGCAGTTATGCAGCCAGTGGCACAGGTGGGGATTGACGGGGGTGGACACGGTGACCGACGTATTGACGGGGGTGGACA
>BLSH010056899.1:43859-55082 GCA_018402905.1 Glandirana rugosa | reverse complement strand
AATGCCGACCCCCCCCCCCCCCCGTACTTCTGACCTAACTCCACTACAAAATAAAGATAAAGGTCCAGTTCCTCCCTCCTTAAGGGGCTTACCAAACAGATGATATCCCTAAACAAGCTAAAAGCCAGAACAAATTCCAGGATAGAGAGCTTCCGATTCAGCCTGTGGTCTCTGGTCTTGACCACCACCGAAACATTGCCACAAGCGTATGTCTTATAGTCGGTTACGTCGTGAGCTACAATCAACAAATTGACGTCTTTGCCATCTAAGATGTCTTTCTTAGTGTTGGTGGGAATGAAATGAGCGGGGTAATAGAAGGAGCACTGGTACTGTTACCTAAAGTTAAAGGCATGAGCCCTGGAGCCAAGGGGGTCCCTGTCTCTGCTGACGTCCCTGGAACAGCTGGAGCCTCCGGGGCCAGACCTGGTGGGCTTTCTAACACCTCAAACCTAGCACGCAATTCCTGGCAGGAGGTTGCCAGCAAATTCAAGGTAGAATGGATCTGAGAGAGAGATGAGGCGACAGTCCATAACGTCACCTGCTCCGCATTGGAGCCTGACACACAAGGAAAAGGCAATCTAAAAAGTTCTGCTTTCTGACCCGAAGCTGGGTATGAAATTCCCCCGCGGTTCAACTCTGCCATGAGTCTGGGGATGGTCCAGGTTCCCAGAGGGGGTGTGCTGCCATGTTTGGTACCCCTAGCCGGAGGCGAAGTCCTCAATGTCCGCGGCCTGTGACATGACCTATACAACCAAAACAATACTGTCCTAAGCAGGAATTATACATTGAACATACCCATAGCTTGCTTACGGGCATGGCAAGCAACCAAAACGTACCCAAGCTTAGGAAACCTGAAACACGTGTCAAGCAAACTAGTACTGATGGGAAGAGAATTTAAGCAATCGAAAAGTGTACCGTATGTACAACAGGTAAGGAGACTTGCCACCACACAAGCCAATTAAAAACATCATCTCAACCCATTGGTACCTATAATGGTGATAGGTAAATGCTGCAGTGGTGCAACGCCTTGACCTATAAATTAAACCAGAATGTACTGACCTGAGTAACAAGAACACCTCCAAGACTCCATACCCCACCTAGGATATGGAAAACCCCAAACCTGTGAGTAAGTTATGTTTACCAGCCCGCACCTGAAGATTGGCTGATCCTAAAATAACCACGTATGAACCGGACTGAATATGTCCCTCCACCGTATACCTAGGCCAAGTAACCTGAGGAGCAGCAGGCAATTAATAACAAAAACTCAAGCCTAATGCACCTGAAAGCGTGTCAGGCAATGATATGAGTAATGAATGTCATGATCCATGAATATGTGTATAAAAAACGGATGAGGAGACTTGCCACAGCCCAAGTCCATTAAAAACGCTCATCTCAATCCATTTACCCACACCCCTGTGGTGGTGTGATGTCAGATATCTCATGCGCGAGGATATGACCATTTTAAATAACGTACATAAGCTGACAACGAATGAATGCCGGATTTTGGAAAGTACCCACCTGAGCTGGACTGCACCGAAAATAAATGAAACGTTGTGATCCTTGATATGCTGAAGCAACTATGGTAGAAGGGAACATAACACATGGAAGCTACTACTTGGAACAATGCATGGCCTGATAAATGTACGTTTGACAAGCATCGTTATTGTGACTGACCCTCACAAAGTAGTGACATGGTGGGTACCGCAAACAGTATGTGTGTCAAGACATAGCAGCGATAGCAAGACATGCTTCTGGCTAAAACCGAACATAATTTGCAAAATGAATGTGCACCTGGATATGCTTGTCGTGACCAAACAATAGCCACTGGATATGAGCTTGCCACGATAGCCATATGAAGGTTCGTCCGTGAGTGCTTGAAGCGATTCCAATGACGTGAGTGCTTCTGGTAATGTGCTTGCAGTGATGCACAGGATTGTGCCTCCTTACGTGCTACCATCACCTCTTGGGTGACCGAGGTACAGAGGTGCTTCATACCCTGCTGTGAAAACCCATGCATCCGCATACCCATCAATACCTCTGACCAACTCGTAACAACTTGCCCGGTGTACCCTCTACCTCCCAATGACACCAAAGTGGAAGCGTGCACCAGTTGCATCAACCTCTCTGCCAATGACGACAGTGGTGTAAGTGCCACATAAGAAAGGAGGCAGTCCTGACAGGTAGGCAAATTGGAGCGGGGGGTGCCAAAGTCAAATGGCACTCACGCCCCACCAGATGAAGCTGCGGAGCCAACCCCCTACCATGCTGCCAGTGATATCCCCTGTTGACTAGAAATCCACCATGAAAATTCTCTGTGTAATCAGAGCTGACCGCCCAACCATGTTGTGTGAAATGTGATCCACCAACAAAACCACAGCCGCGGACTGCTCTGTGCGCACCAAAATAACTGGAATTAACAGTACTGACATGCATGACTTCGCCTGGCATAAGTTTGAAAACACGTGCACATTGCCTCCCGCCGTGCGTAAGAAAAGATACCCCCCGAGAGCCTAATGGCAGCGGGTGATTTCCCCCGCCTGTACCCTTTAAACAATACCTGTGCTCCGAGAGAACGAGGAGAAGCGATCCCTTTACGTCCTTCTTGCAGATCCAACACATGGAAATAGCGTCAGGCGGTCGCACCGGAAGTGATGCGAAACAAAAGCCAGCCCACAGCCAAGAACTTCAACAGACACGAGAAGACCATCGACAGGCTTGAGGAGAGAGGGGCAGGCTTATATGCGGCCCAACTCCTACAAATTCAGGCTAACCTTTGGTCAGCCTTCTCATTTATCTTAATGCATAGGATGTATTAAAGAGGAAGTAAACCCAGATGGGGTTTACTTTCCTCTATATTCCCCTGTAAATTAGAAGCATAATGGGTTACTATGCATCGCATAGTAACCCATTATGTGCCACTTACCTGCAAACGAAGCTTGCGATGTCCAGTGCTGTCCCCCGTGCTGGCCGCGTCCATCTTCTGCCCCCTAACGGTCGGGGCCACGACTCCGGCGCTGTGACGTCACTCACACGCATGTGCGCGGGAGCTGCCAATCACAGCACGGTCGCAGTGGAGGAACGGCACACAGGCCATTCCTTCACTGCGCATGTGCCGACATGACGTCGGCACAGCTTCAACACTGCATATCTCCTGAACCGTACAGGTTTAGGAGATATGCAGGGCACCTACAGGTAAACCTTATTCTAGGCTTACCTGTAGGTTAAAGTGGTTGTCACAAGTTGACAACCACTTTAAGACAAACCTTCTGCCTTTACAACCACCTTAATTTTGGAAAGAGGAGGAGAGAATTTGGCATTTTTCATTTTGCCGTTTTTCTGTCAAAATAAGACCAGGAAACCACTCAGGAGCCTGGGATAGTCCCCTTTTTAAAAAGGAAAAGCAAGAATAATCAAAATGGTATGGCATCTATAAGTCCCCCTCCCCCTTAGGTTAGCACAAAAATCCTATTTTCTTTCTCCTCTTTTAAGGGGCACATGGCTCTTGAACCTAGAAGTCCAATTGAGGGGTGCGCATATCAGCAACACAGACCTAAAAAGAGAAAAAAAAGGAACTGCATGCAGTTCAAAGAATGGCCTGTATAACTTGGTGGTGAAGTGCAAAATTGGGATCCACAGAGGGAGCCACATGAATGACCCCCTGAACAACGGTCTTGAGAGTAAGTGTAAGAAGGTAGCAGTCTTTAAAGGATAAATTCACCTTTACAAAAAAATAAATGCACTTTTTTTGCAAAAGTTTTTTTTGTTAGGAGCCTTTAAAAATCAGCAGATTGTGGGTGTAATGCCACGGTCCTGCAGACTGTTTGTGTATCTGTCTGCCTGTACCTTCGATACGGGCAAGTAGTTACACTCTGATAGGAAGAATCAATGGACTACCAGAGCGTTCAACTGTGCCCTGGTAGTTAATTGAGAACTACAAGCCAACAGCCGCAAAGGATGTCGGTACTTGTAGTTTCCACATTGACAGAACACTGAATGAATGACGTAGCCGGGCGGGCTTTTGTTTTTTTATTTTTTTTTAGATTGTGACAGCAAGTAGAAGATCCCCTGCTTGCTGTCAAAATGGAGTGGGGGGTAAGAGGAGGCTGGGTAAAAGATCAGTTGCAGGAAGATCAAGGGCAACAGACTGACTTAGACCTTTGCCCTCTGCCTAACTTTTTTTTTGGGCACAGCTTCCATAATTCAGTTCTTTGTGTCTAATTATCAACTCAGGTTTTGAAGGGATTTTTTTTATATACATCATAACTTCCTGTATCAATGCTACATTCATCACAGCTATGTTTTCCCATGTGTCCCAGTTTTCTGTGTTGTAATATCATACGTGCCTAAATACCATAAAATTGTAATATAGAATGTTTAATAAAAATATAATTACTACATAGGTTTTATTGGATGGTTATATTTCTATTTTAGATTTCTTCATGTGTTATGGGCATATTTAGGAACTGTTCTGTCAATAGGAGCACTAGTCTCGCATAGGTGTTTCTCTGCACACACTAAGAAAACAGAATTAAATGAGGAGCATTGCATGACTTCCGAGCCTAGTGCAGACCTACAATATCATCAAATACATTCATTTATAATCTGTGTCCTGTATATTTCTATACCTTCAAAGCCAAGGCCAGCATACCAAAATGTGCACTGCCAGCAGGGGGCATGTACGATACCATGTAAAATGAATGCACAGCCAAGTACACAAGTCATTCCGTGTCAATATGAGATTTCAAAAGTGGAACTTCCGCTGGTTGGATTCCTCCCCCCCTCAGGTGTCACATTTGGCACCTTTCGGGGGGGAGGGGGAAGAGGACACCTGTCTTTAGACAGGTGTCCTTTTCCACACATCCGGGAGCTCTGGCCGGCGGCCGCTGACGCCAGCAGCCTGGCTCCCTCCTCCCTGCTTCTAGCCGCCTGGCCAATAGCAGAGCGCGGCAGAGCCTCGCGCATGCGCAGTAAGGAGCCCGACGTGAAGCTGCACTGCTACACTTCCGGGTTCCCTTACCCGCAATGGAGACGGCTGCACCCGTCCCCCGATCCGAAGATGGGTGCAGACATCGCTGGACTCCAGGACAGGTAAGTGTCCTATTATTAAAAGTCAGCAGCTACTGTATGTGTAGCTGGTCGGCAATTGACGGCGACAGTGTGGCTTGATAACGTAAAACGGCGCCATGCGACAGCGGCCCCGAGATCGAGCCCAGTGAGCGCGCGCCGCCAGAGGCGCGCCCACTGTGTCCGGGGAGGGCCAGGGAGCGGGTGCGAAGGAGTCGATCTCCGCCGGCCACCAGTGATGCCCCCTCCGGAGTGAAAGAACGGAGGTCCGTGTATGTAAACACGGACCTCCGTTCTGTGAGAGGGGGAAGGGCTGTGATCACAGCCTTCCTCTACACGGAAGGTGTGATCACTTCCCTTCTCCTGTTAGGGCAGTCCCCCCACAGTTAGAACACGCCCAGGGAACATAGTTAACCCTTAGAGCGCCCCCTGCAGGTTAACCCCTTCACTGCCAATGGCATTTACACAGTAATCAGTGCATTTTTATAGCACTGATCGCTGTATAAATGCCAATGGTCCCAAAAAAGTGTCAAAATGGTCCGACATGTCCGCTGAAATATCGCAGTACCGCTAAAAATCGCAGATCGCCGCCATTACTAGTAAAAAATAAAAAAAAAATAAACCCCAAAAATGAATTCTCATCATCCGTAAACGCGACCACTTTTGCGCAAACCAATCAATAAACGCCGATTGCGATTTTTTTTTATCACAAATATGAGGAAGAATATAAATCGGCCAAAACCGATGAAAAAAATGTTTTTTATATATTTTTTTTGGAATTGTATTTTAACAAAAAGTAAGAAATTTGGGTTTTTTTGCAAAATTGTCGCTCTTCTTTTGTTTGCAGAGGTGATCAAATACCACCAAAAGAAAGCTCTATTTGTGGGAAAAAAAGGACGCAAAT
This sequence comes from Glandirana rugosa, assembly GCA_018402905.1. Classification (NCBI taxonomy): domain Eukaryota; kingdom Metazoa; phylum Chordata; class Amphibia; order Anura; family Ranidae; genus Glandirana; species Glandirana rugosa. The sequence goes on along the minus strand of BLSH010056899.1, from coordinate 49,114 downwards.
TTCGTTTGGGTACAACGTCGCACGACTGCGCAATTGTCAGTTAAAGCGACGCAGCGCCGAATCGCAAAAAGGGCTCCGGTCCTAAAGTGTGAAATCCTTCCGGGGCTGAAGTGGTTAAAGCAGAGTTCCACCTATTTCTGTGTTTATTAAAAGTCAGCAGCTACAAAAAGTGTAGCTGTTGACTTTTAATAAACAGCCACTCACCTGTCCCACGGTGGACGCTTCTCTCCTTCTCCTCTCCGCGGCAATGCAAGTGTGGGCACCTAGCTGTGACAGCTCATGGCTTCACAGCCGGGTACGCATCACACGTTCTGAATGGCTGGGCAATCTTCTGGGACCTGTGACATGTCCCAGAAGATTGGAGGAGGGGGGAGAGGAAAACTCTCGCTCTGCGCCATGAGTGGAAGTGGGAGCTAGGTCCCTGCCCCCTCTGCACTTTTGGGTGGAACTCCGCTTTAAGAAAAAAAAAAAAAAAACATAAATCCAATAAATGAAACCAGTGTGCACTCAGCAAAAACAAATGAGTAAAAAAATTGTGATGAATGTGTGACAACAAGGTTTATTTACTAACTTTGCTTACTGAATGAGATGAAGCTAAAGAATATCCAATCATATGCAAGGAACAAAAAAGAAAAAAAAAAAAAGAACATGCTTTTTTTTTTTTTATTAATCTTACACGTGAGTGGGTGATGTTCTACTCTTTTAGTAAAACTAAACCACCGTTTCTCCAAGGAAACCTGTTATAAAAGAGAAACCTGGAGGCTGCATTGCTGATCTGTCTTTCATAATTGACCCTCTTGCTTCACTGCTTTGAATTTCTGACCTGCAACAAGGATACGGTTAGCATTTTTAGACAGTCAGCCCTAGTGTGGTGCTCTGTTCTCTTGAGTGACAGCTATTTTGTAGTAACCAGGAAATATGGCATTTTTCTTTCCAATCTATTCATTACTGTTGAGAGGAATATAGCTACCCCTGCAGAAGTGAACTTATTTTAACCACACTTTAGGAATAAATTGTTATTTAGTACCAGTTGCAGGATCCATTTATCCTACTTCATGATAGTTGGTTGTTCATTACCAGTATATGCACAACATAACAGTAAGTGGACAACTGGAGGAAATTTACCCTACAAGCTGATATCTTTAGTTATGTCTCTAATCTAAAAAAAAAAAAAATCAAATGATGCATAAAACTCCAAGACCATTTAAATAAGGCTTTTTAATGCATACAAATATGGCAGCACTGGCAGTTATCAAAATCTAATAAATAATGGTCATGAAATGGTTCCTATTTACAGTACTAAAATTGTTTAAAAAAAAATAATGCAACCTGTACACAAAGAATGAATTAAATATCAAATTTCTCTTCACAGATCACGTGCCCATTCTCTTCATAGTCCTCTCTTGTCACCACCATGTCTTCAAAGTCATCATTTTCAGATATTAACTTCCCACCCTCCCAGGAATAAGAAATAGGGCTGGGGGGGAAAAAAAGAAAATATCAGTCATGCTGTATATAAAGAATAGTATTCTATAAGAATTATAAAGTTCAAACGTTTTAAAGGGTTAATTCACCTTTTAAAAAATATATATATAAATTTCCCTGTAAAGTGGGCCCATATTTATTAACCACTTCAATATCGGGCACTTTCATCCCCTTCCTGCTCAGGCCATTTTTCAGCGCTGTTGCACTTTGAATGACAATTGCGCGGTGATGCAACACTTTACCCAAATTACATTTTTAATAATTTTCTTCACATAAACAGAACTTTCTTTTGGTGGTATTTAATCACTGCTTGGTTTTTTATTTTTTACTAAAGAAAAAAAGACCGCAAATTTTGGAAAAAAAAAAGTTTTTCTTAGTTTCTCTCAGTACATAATTAATTTTTCTCCTTCACTGATCTGATGAGGAGGCACTGATAGGCGGCAGTAGTGGGCACTGAAAGGCTGCACTGACTGACATCACTTCTAGCAACTGATTGATGGCACAGCTGGTCAGTGCCCTGATTAGTTTCCCCCTTGAGGAGATGCCGCTGATTGGCTCTCCTCGCCACACACGGTCAGTGTGAGGCAAGGAGAGCTGATTCACAGCACTTCCGTGTTAAATGTGACCGGATGTGATTGGACACAGCTGAACACATGGTTAAAGAGCCGGGCCATCGGCTCTTCACAGAGATCGGGGTTGCGCCATGTCCTTGCAGCACGGCTAGGATCGTGCTGTCATATGACGTCCACTCAGAACGAGAGCCGCACCGTTCCTCCATCATTTGACAGTGGGCAGGTCAGCAACTGATTAAAAAGCACTGTGTGCAACCAAAAGCTGCCCTAATAGTTTTGCTCTCCATCCCAATTTCAACTGATGTGGATAAGCTCCTCCTGTGTAATGATGTAGCATTCCCATGCTACTGTGTGCCCACCCCCCCACCCCCCCCCCATTCCTTGTGCTCACTTAGCTGCATTGCTGTCCCCCCAGAAAAAAATGGTGATTTAATTAACAATAGGAATGCACACCTAGGAGGCACACAATGGGAGAGACACACTTAATAAAACACCGAACACCTTAAGGCCTGTACACACGGTCCAATGGTTGGTCAACAACGGTCGTCCAACAGCCTGTTGGCCGATAATCTGATCTTGTGTATGATTCTACAGCCGATTTCCAATCGTCGTCCAACAGAAGTTGGATGATGAGACTAGAAAACTTGTGTTGGCCAACAAGGAATCCAGGAAGTATTTGGTCGTGTAAACCTGTGGTCGCAATTCACAAATCGCATTCACCTGAATGTCCTCGTTATACGCTCGAAACACGTCACTATGTTCAGCTTTGTTGGCCGATTACTTGATTCACGTTAGTATGCTAGTCCATACCGCCATTGCCCAATTTGGACAAAAGTTGGACGGTCAGTTGACCAACCATCGGCTCAGGTGTACAAGGCTTTATTAAACAGACTATAGCATGAGACTCCCATCATCAGGTTGCTTGAACTGATTATATTAACATCTGCGCTGAGTATTAGACTTTAAAGCAATCAATGTTGGGTTGGGCATAGAAGCCCCAAATATGAATCAGGGTCCTCCAGTTCCCAGAGTCTGTGTGTTTTGGGGAGACATGAACTTGAATCTGAAGCAATACCACTCCACGGGTCCCCCAGGCACACACCTCTCAGAGTAGTGTTCCCTTAAAAGCCAGTGTCAGTAGGCAAGAGGCTACCCTGCAGTCCCCTCCAAAAGCCCAGTGTCCTGGTTGGGTCTGTCTCCTATGTCTCTCTCCCAACGATGCTCATTGACCCGCCACCGGTCCAGAAGTCCAAACCCACCATTTAACTCTCACAAAGGGACGGGGGGGCTCTGAGCAACATTTCTGAATATATATTGACAAGACCATACAGCGGCTGCACGGACACAACCACTGCTCCCTATCGGACAATCATGTGAATGTTTCAGGCCCGCAGTGAGAAAATAAAGGAGAGATCCATAGAGCAAGATGGTGAGAGAGGAAGCTTAATTCATAAAGCAATAGTGCATGCAATATTTGGATTAAGTGATTCATTTGATTCAAATATTGCATGAGATCTCAAATCGTTATCAGTTTATGCAGTGGGATTCACAGCTGACAGCAGAATGTAAAGAAACGAAGCCCAGACATTTAGAAACAAAAACCAGCGTGGGGATCCCCCACAAGCCATACCAGGACATTTAGGTCTGGTATGAATTTTAAGGGGAACCAAACACAATGGTGTAAGGCCCTCCCCAAAATCCATACCAGAAAGAGATTGCCAATGAATCTCAGGGTCCCCAACCGTCAAAGTAAACAAAGGGGCACGGCCAACCAGGTGACTTCATTGACGGGACCTGGGTGGCCCTGCATCTTTGTTTACTTTGGCGGGGGAGTCCCTGAGATACATCTGCTATTGCCTTCTTGCATATTTTAATGCTAAAATATCACACTAAAGAAACAGCAAATGCAATATTTTAGAAGTTTTTAATGATTTTTTGAAAAATATAGCAGGTGTTATTTTACCACTATTTTTATATTTATTTTTTTTGCTGTGTTTTAGCTTTAGTGAATTGTGCCCACAGAGAGAGAGAGAGAAACACAGATAATTTAAAAAAAGAGAGATAGAAGAAATTGTTTTTGTAATACGACAGCTGAGTTAAGTGAAAAGCTTGTTTGTGTCCAACCAACCCCTCCTATGCAAGCACACCGAGAAAGCAATGATTCATGGGACTTGTAGTTTTTTTTTTTAACTTCAGTCCCTGATAACATTATCAGAAGGAAGCGGGAAGAGAAGCTATGAGTGCATTTTTTTGTTTAAATGCCTCAAAAAAATTAAAGATCCAGAACACAGGGTTGCAAATTTAAAAAAAAAAAAAAAATTATGCACATCGCGGTTATCTAGATTAGACTTGATATCTGAAGAAATTAGATTTTTTTTAGTGCTAAAGGTGAACTTCCACTTTAAGCAAAGTTACAAGATAAATATATGTAATGTCAGAAATACCTTAAGACCCCTTTCACATTGGGGCCGCAGTCAAGCACCGCTAGTTTTAGCGGCGCCGCTTTTCGGCCACTAGCCGGGCGCTTTTATCCCTTAAAAAGGTTTTACAAACTCCTGTGTTGTGGCGCTTTGGAAGCGCTGCCCATTCAGTGCAATGGGCGGGGGCGTTTTGGGAGCACTGTATACACCGCTCCCGACCTGCCCCAAAGATGCTGCGTGGAGGACTTTTCCGAACCTCCTGCAAGCGCACCACCCGGGTGTGAAATTACCCATTGCAGAGAATGGCAGGCAGTTTTCAGGTGCTTTACAGGCACTATTTCTAGCGATAAGACTCCTGAAAACTGCCTCAGTGTGAAAAGGGATCTAAAGGATAAGTATAGTCAGACAAAGTACATATCCTGCTTAGCCACCAATTTAAACTACCCAGCCCTTACCTGAGCATCACAGTCTGCCAATGGTTAAGATCGCTAATCGGCAGACCTTTTTCGGTCATGAGCCTTCAACAGAAGCCGGCCAAACAGCCAACTTCTGTCGGGCCAGCTGCCATACACACGGGCAAAATGTCAGCCAGTTTACCCGACTTACAACGGTCAAGTTATCTTTGACCGACTGTAAAACGGGCACACATACCGTCGACCGGGCTGTCTTCAACCGACAAACCGGCCGAAGACAACTTCCGAGTACTGGCTTTTTCCAGACGGCTAATCGCTAGAATTGGTAACCGTCTGACACTACGAGTCCATTCCCGACCCATCAA
>BLSH010056899.1:22896-37229 GCA_018402905.1 Glandirana rugosa | reverse complement strand
GAAATCAAATGGGAAGTCGTTCACTTTACGTACGAGTCAACCCAACTCTAGTCCACTAACTGAGTCGGTAACAATGGCTGAGTCAATCACCTGATCTCAACCCAACTGAGCATGCATTTCACTTGCTGAAGGGTAAACTAAAGGCAGAACGACCAACAAAGAACAACTAGACAGCTGCAGTTAGAGCCTGGCAAAGCATCAGAGGAAACCCAGTCTTTGGTAATGTCCATGGGTTCCAGACTTCAGGCAGTCATTGCCAGTAAAGCATTCAAAACAAAATATTAAAAATGAACATTTTATTTATGACTATATTCATTTGTCCAATTACATTTGAGCCCCTGAAAATGGGGGGGAATTTGTATAAAAATGGTTGCAGTTCCTAAAATTTGTATTTATGTTCAACCCCTTGAATTAAAGCAGAAAGTCTGCACTTCAAATTCATTTGGATTGTTTCCTTTTAATTTTATTCTGGTGGCATACAGAGGCAAAAGTATGAAAATTGTGCCTGTGTCCAAATATATATGGACCTAACTGTACATTGGATCCTCCGCTTAAGTGAAAAAAGGTTGCTGACCCCCGCTGTACAGTATAAAAAGAAAAGGAAAAAAAAGTGAGCTCATATTTTGATATCAATACACTTACTCTTATTGAAAGCAGAGATAACTTTGTAAATCTGGAAAAATGTTGTACATTACATAGATAGTCTAAGGCAGCCTTTCGCAACCTTTTCAACATGGGAACCCTTGAAACAACTTTCCGGTCTTGGGGGAACCCCTGCTAAAAATGATTATATCTACAACTCATTATACATTAGTGTGATGGTCAGTGGGAAGAATGCTCCTTACATTTGTGGTCATTGTAAAGAATTACCCTCTTATAAATAGCAAAAAAAAAATCAACAGTGTCAGTGGAAACTTATATGAGAACTGCGTAAATTGTTGGCGCTATATAAATCCTGTATAATTATAATAATAATAATAATGAGAGGCAGAAATTGCTCATTGCTCAAGGAACCCCTAGCAACTTCTGGAGGAACCCTGGTTGAGAAACCCTGGTCTAAGGCCTGTATCTAGCAGGCTTCTTAAGAGCATACAATAGCAGAAAACACCCATGCATTAGCCATTCTCCACTTTCTCTAGAAGGAAGTCTTGTGCACCGGTAAAGTAATGTATATAGATGCACAAGCTGACATCTGTGAACTCTGTGGGGGTACATAATTGAAATATATACCGTAATCCTGTATATATCAATATATACAGGATTACAATTTTAAAATCCATGTGAATGTAAATGCCCTTGGACAAATGAACAATATTAATCATGGATAAGTCACTGAGTAAGCTTCATCTTCAGAAAAAGTAATCCAGAGTGATCACATACATCCAGTAATACGTATCATACGAATTGCAATAAACGGCTACTTATCAGTCCTCAGCAGCAAGGGAACAAACAGAGCTTAACCAATTTTGCTGGAACCATGCCAGCTGTTTCAGGAGAGCTTATTTTTTTTTTTTAGTACACTGATATGTTCTATACAGTAATCAACAGCATGGTAGATCTATATTCCATGTGAGCTAACTAGAAGGAAAAAATGTGCCTATTCTTTCAATTAATTTCCTAATGGAGACAGACAGACATTAAATGCACACTAACCTTCAGGAAGATTGTTAATGGAATGCACAATGGCTTCTGGAATACCCATTTCTTGAATTCCTATATCAGACGGATGGAAAAGTATCTCTGGTACTGCGAATCGTTCATTAGTTAGACGAAGTATCTGCTCCCCAGCTGTTGGCTTTCCACTGAACACCATCTCCTCCTTTGGCTGTTGAAAGATCACAGCACTCAGTAAACATCTTGCTGATTTCAAAGCAAGTAGATCAAAACACCTATAGTCTCCAAATGTAAAGAAATCCTGATCAACCTGCAATCAGATGAAGACTGGTACAAAAGTTTTATTTTAAAGTGATTATAATGAAAAGTCCAACTGAGAAACTGAGGTCAGCAGACCTAATGAGACAAGAGGATGGAGATCATGATCATAAATATTTAGTTCCTGAAATAAAACGGTTGGACATGACAGCCAGGCAATCTGCATCACGATTGCTCCAATGTTTGTCTTATGAAGGATTTCCATTCAAATAATCCTCAGAAATTATAGACTATTGTATGAAATAAAACTATAGCAGATTCATTTAACATACCTAATCTTTAGAGAGGGCTATTAACCAGTTCCTTTTTTAAATAGGTGACTGTTCTAATTGGAGCTGATGTTTAAAGAGGAAGCAACAGCATTTATTCATTTATTTATTTAAAATATTTATTTGATATTGTTGGTAGTGTTAGTTCACAACCGAACTGATAGGGTTTTTTTTTTTTACCTGCAAAAAGATGTGAATTTTTTTTTTCTTTATTTACAAAGGTGAAACCAGTATACACTAAGCAACAGCTTGCTGTCAATCACCAGAATGCAGGTTTCACAACAAGCACTGCCAAGTGTCAATACACAGCGCAAACTGCTATTCTGCACATGAGAAGCAACAAGCCAACTAGGATGCAAATAAAAAAGGGATTTTATTAAAACTTACCGTAAAATCCTTTTCTCTGAGTTCACTGACAGACGCAGCCCTTCATTGACAAGCGGGGTTATATGCACATCCTACCAGGAGTAGACTAGGCAAATAGAAAGAAAGCAAGCTGACCCCTCCCAGGGGGCCGTCCTCACTCTAACATATAACCCCCCTGCTGTGCATAGCATATCAGTTCGTAACAAGCCGTACAAACGCAACACAGAGGGGTGGGTGCTGTGTCTGTCAGTGAACTCAGAGAAAAGGATTTTACGGTAAGTTTTAATAAAATCCCTTTTTCTCTTATGTTCACTGACAGACGCAGCCCTTCATTGACAAGTGGGGATGTCCCAAAGCTGTGTCAGTAAGAGGGGTGGGTAAACAACAACTGTACCCAACAGAGTCCTCTCAGGAGGCGCCAGCCGCGCCTACACCGCCGCCTGCAAAACTTTGCGGCCAAAGGCAGCATCTGCGGATGCTGAAACATCAACTTTGTAAAACTTAGTAAACGTGTGCACCGAGGCCCAACTAGCCGCCTTGCACACCTGTGACACCGAAGCCTGGTGTCTAAAAGCCCAGGAAGTGCTAACTGCCCTGGTGGAATGAGCCGTGACTGGAAAAGGGGGTACCTTGCCCCGAACAGTATACGCATGGGTCACGGTCTGTCTGATCCAACGGGAAACAGTGGCCGACGAAGCCACCAATCCTTTGCGCGGACCACCCGTCAGCACAAACAACGCATCAGACTTCCGAAAGGAAGCTGTAGCGACCAAGTACACCCGCAAAGCCCTCACGACATCCAAAGAATGTAACTCAAATTCCTTGGGATGCGACGGGTGGGGACATAATGAAGGAAGAACAATATCTTCATTAAATGTGAAAAGAAGAGACCACCTTCGGTAGAAACGAAGGAGAAGGGCGCAATACCGCCTTGTCCTTATGAAGGACTAGGTACGGAGACTTGCAGGACAATGCTGCCAACTCAGACACCCGCCTAGCGGATGTAGTGGCCACCAAAAACGCCACCTTCTGTGACAGCAATTGTAAGGGAATATCCCTGATCTTCTCATATGGCAGTTTCTGCAGTACAGAAAGCACCAAATTCAAATCCCACGGCGCCAAAGGCGACCGTATCTGAGGAGCCACATGGCGTACACCCTGTACAAATGTACGAATCAATGAATGTGACGCCAAAGGCCGTTGAAAGAGAATCGCCAGAGCCGAAATCTGACCTTTGAGAGTACTCAACGCCAATTCTTTATCCAGGCCCTGCTGCAAAAAAGCCAGGACCTGGGACACAACGTGAGAGCAAGGGTTCCAACCCCCCGCCTCACACCAGGTAATATAGGCCTTCCAGGTGCGATGATAAATCTTGCGCGAAGTACACTTGTACACTTTAACCACTTCAATACCAGGCACTTAGAACACTTCCTGCCCAGACCAATTTTCAGCTTTCAGTGCTGTTGCGATTCGAATGAGAATTGCGCGGTCGTGCGACGCTGTACCCAAACAAAATTTTTATCATTTTGTTCCCACAAATAGAGCTTTCTTTTGGTGGTATTTGATCGCCTCTGCGTCATTTCTGATCACCGCTATAAACAAAAAAAGACCGAAAATTTTGAAAAAAAAACAAAACATTTTTCCTTGTTTCTGTCACAAAAATTGACACGTGGCACTGACACGTGGCACTGATATGCGGCGCTGATGGACACTCCTAGGCGGCACTGATAGGGGGCACTTTTAGGTGGCACAGGTGGGCACTGATAGGTGGCACAGGTGGGCACTGGTGCAACAAGCACTGTTAGGGATGGCACTGGCAGGCATCATACATGGGCACAGTGCCATCCCTACAGTGCACAATATTGCCCTTACCTGGTGGTGGTCTAGTGGGGGCTCCCTGGTGGTCCTGGGCGGCCTCTGTGTAATTCCCCTGGTGGTCCTGGGCGGCCTCCATGCGATGTCCGGGGGGGGCTCCATGGTGGTCCTGATCCGGCTCCCTGGTGGTCCAGTGGGGTGATCCTGAGGGTGGCTGCGCTGATAAATGTTCAGCGCAGCCCCCCCCCCCCCCGTCAGGAGAGCAGCCGATCGGCTCTCCGCTGCTCAGGTCTGCAGACCTGAGCAGAGGAAAAGCCGATAAACGGCTCTTCCTATTTACACTGTGATCAGCTGTGATTGGTCACGGCTGATCACATGGTAAAAGGCTTCGGATCAAAGCCTTTTACCTCTGTCGGTAATGCGGTGGGTCAGACTGACCCACGGCACCACCGATCGCCGTGATGCGCGCCCCCAGGGGCGCGCGATCGCGGATTATCCTGAGGACGTCAATAGACGTCCAGTCAGGATAATGAACCCCCCCGCCCGGACGTCATTTGTCAATGCGCCGGGCGGGAAGTGGTTAAGCATGGTAGGGATCACGGAGTCAGCGACACTCCTATCCCTCAACACCTGGGACTCAATAGCCAAGCCGTCAAAGCCAGCGAGGGTAAAGAAGGGTGCAAGATGGGTCCCTGAGACAGCAGATCTTCGCGCAGCGGAAGACGCCAAGGAACATCTGCCACCATCCGCACCACGTCGGCATACCAAGGACGCGGAGGCCAATCCGGAGCTACCAGGATTGTCTGAATCCCCTCTGCTTCTATCCTGCGCAGTAGAAACTTGATGGGGGGGGGGGAAGGCGTACAGGAGCCGATACCGACCCCAAGGTGCTACCAACGCGTCCGTGACGGCCGCCAGCGGGTCTCTTGTCCTCCACACGAAGGTCTGCACCTTGTGATTGAACCGGGACGCCATGAGGTCCACGTCTGGCGTTCGTTCCCCACTTGTGGCAAATCTGGCGGAACTCCTCTGGATGTAGGGGCCATTCCCCCTAATCCAGTGTCTGGCGACTGAGAATGGCAGAGATTGCCAGCACATGGAGTTCTGCCCATCGCAGAATCAAAGCCGCTTCGGCAGCCGCTGCCGAGCTCCTCCTTCCGCCCTGATGGTTCACGTATGCCACTGCCGTGGCGTTGTCCGACTGAACCGGAACCGGGAGGCCGCGCAGCCTCACCGTCCAGTGGGAGAGGCAGAACCTGATCGCCCTCAACTCCAGCACATTGATCGGAAGGCGGGATTCCTGCGCCGACCAACGGCCCTGAGCAGATGGCTGCCCCAGGACCCCCCCCCCAGCCCGAAAGGCTGGCATCCGTCGTGACTATCGACCAATTCAGGGGGAGAAAAGACTTCCCCAACGTTAGAGCCGGAGCCCGAAGCCACCAGGCCAACGATCCTCTGGTCCGATGATCCAATCTGATCAGCCGGTCCAGGGACAGCGGAGACTTGTCCCACAGTGACAGAATCGCTTGCTGCAGGAGCAGAGTGTGACTCTGGGCGTAAGGTACTGCCTCGAAGGCCGAGACCATGAGCCCCAACACCCGCATACAGAACCGTAAGGAGGACCACCGGCGTGACAGCAGGGTTCGCACCGCTGCTTGCGGTGTCAGTAACTTGGCCGGAGGTAAGAACACCTTTGCCTGCTCTGTGTCCAGAATCAGACCCAGATATTCCAGGCGACAGGACGGGGTCAATGTCGACTTCTGCAAATTCATCAGCCAGCCGAAGTCTTTCAATGAGGCCATGGTGATGGCCACGTTCTCCTCCAGAGCCGAGGCAGACTCCGCTCGCAGGAGTAAGTCGTCGAGGTAGGCTACCACCAAGATGCTTCTCTGCCTCAATAACGCCAGCACCGGAGCCACCAGCTTGGTGAACACCCGAGGAGCCGAGGCCAGACCGAAGGGAAGTGCCACGAATTGGTGATGTAGATCTCCCACTGCAAAGCGCAGGAAGCGCTGGTGCCGGAGACAAATGGGAACGTGGAGGTACGCGTCCCTGATGTCCAGAGACGCCATGAAGTCCCCTTGGTGTAGGGCGGCCACGACCGAACGGACGGATACCATTCTGAATTTTTGCACCTTCACAAAGTGATTTAACGCTTTTAGGTCCAGAACTGGCCTGACCCCCCCCCCCCACCCCTTTTTGGGCACCACAAATAGATTTGAATAGAAACCGCGGAACCTTTCCAACGGAGGTACCGGCACAATCACCCCTTGTTCGGAGAGCACCTGGACAGCCCCTAGGAGAGCCTCTCGACGCCCCTGAGGGAGTCTCAAGTTTGATGGGAAGAACCTGTCTGGGGGTAGAGTGCTGAACTCTATCCTGTACCTGGAGGACACCACTTCCTGCACCCACCGGTCGGGAATGCGGGCAGTCCACCTGTCCGCGAACCCCAGAAGTCGGCCCCCCACCCAGGAATCGGGTGTGGGCAACCCATCATACAGAGGAGGACTTATCCTCTGCCTTTTCGCTCTTGCGCTGCCAGGGTCGTTTACCAGGCTCCGAGGCAGACTTGCCGGGCCTCGAAACCCTGCCCGCTGCGCCGGGCACACGAAAAAACCTCTTCTGACCCGAAGGAGCAGGGCACTGCTTACGGCGGAACTCCCGCCGCCTGGGCTCCGGGAGAAAAAGTACTCTTCCCCCCGGTGAAATCCTTAACGATTTCATCCAACTGCGCCCCAAAGAGCCGACCACCCAGAAAGGGGAGATCCGTAAGGCCCTTCTTAGACGCATGGTCACCCGACCAAGAGCGTAACCAAAGCACCCGTCTGATAATGACTGTGAAAACTGACATTTTAGACAACATGGGAAGCAGGTCCAGAGCTGCGTCACACAGGTACCGAAGACCCTCTATCAGATGGTCTGCTCGCTGCGACGCCTCAAGCGGCCCCCGCAGCTCAAGTCGTTTTGCAACTCTCAGTAAGAGATTGCGCCGACATAGCAGACGCCAGAGTCGGTCTCATGGCTGATCCTGCCAACAAGAAAAGTGCTTTAGACACTGCCTCCGTCCGCCTATCGGCCGGATCCCTAAAGGAGGGGGACCCCTCCAAGGGAATGGTCATTGCCTTATTCAAGCGAGTCTCTGGAGAGTCCACTGCGGGGGATGCCCACTTCTTCACAAAACTATCCTCAAACGGGTAGCGTATAGCGAAGCGTTTGGGCAGGGCGAAGGAATTCTGCGGACGCTGCCATTCCTTATAGACCAAATAGTCAAAAAATTGATCATAAGGGTAATCCCTAGGGGACCTGGGTGGCCTAGCTGACCCACAAAGGTATGCAGTCTCTTGTGACTCCTCTGCTTGGTCCTGTCGCAAAGACGCATGAATATCAGCGATCAGTGCGGTCACCAGCGCCTTCTCGCGTGCAACCGAGGCCCTCTGGTCTTCCTCGTCGTCCGAGAGCCCCCGCTCACCCTCTGAGAGCTCCACGGGGGTCCCAGTGACCACCGAGGCCACTTCCGGCTCAGACTCTTCCCCCGATGAAGGTGGAGGGGGTGGACTTTTTTAGGGGCCCCCTTAGCACGGCTCGGCACCTCCCGGGGAAAAAATTCCCCAAATACTGATCTTAACTGGTCCAGGGACACCAGAGTCCCTAACGTAGGTTGTGCTTCCGCTGGCTCCTCCTTGGAAGGACCTGCAGGTTCAGCCGCCATTGCGTCCCCTTACACTGACAGGCGGAAAGGCCCTAACACCCCCACAAAGCAGCCCCACAGATCAACCAGGGGGGAAATCCAGGAGGACTGCACCCACCACTACCAGCACCCCAGGGAGAGCCCAGCTATGCTTGCTGTTCGTTGCCTCTCAAAGCGCTGCGTCCCAGTAGGAGTGCTAGTGACCGCCAGTCAAAGAGCCTGCGCCGCCTGTGCCATCCACTCTGTCCCAGGGTGAAAGAGGAAGTATCGGCTGAAAACGCACGTTTTCCTTCCCAGGCACATACAACATGGCCGCCGAACGTTCACAAGAGGCCAAAGCCTGTATACAGGCCGCGACTACGGCAAAATGGCCGCCGTTCGACACTAGAGGCCAAAACACCAACAAAATGGCTGCGGCTCGCACAGGACCCTTTTTTTGGTCCGCAGCAGAATCAGATCGCATGGATGTTCACACCCATGCGATCCGATTCCTGTCCAAGTTTGCAGTTCGCACTGCAATATGTGAACTGATTTAAGGGTGTCATTAGCTTTCTATTGACACTCCCAGCAGTTCGCATATGGCAGTGTGAACTGCCTGCGAGTCGGGTGCAATGCCAGAACCCGCAGTGGATATATCCCAAGCTTTGAACATCACACAGAGCACTGTTCAATCCATCATCCGAAAATGGAAAAAGTATGACAACTGCAAACCTACCAAGACATGGCCATCCACCTAAACTGACAGGCCGGGCAAGAAGAGCATTAATCAGGGAAGCAGCAAAAAGGCTCATAGTAACTCTGGAGGAGCTGCAGAGATCCCCAGCTCAGGTGGGAGAATCCCACTATTAGTCGTGCACTCCACAAATCTGGCCTTTATGGAAGAGTGGCAAGAAGAAAGCCATTGTTGAAAGAAAGCCATAAATCCCATTTATTATTTGCAAGAAGCTATGTATGGGACACAGCAAACATGTGGAAGAAGGTGCTTTGGTCAGATGAGATCAAAACTGAACTTTTTGGCCTAAAAGCAAAACGCTATGTGTGGCGGAAAACTAACACTGCACATCACCCTGAACACACCATCCCCACCGTGAAACATGGTGGTGGCAGCATCATGTTGTGGGGATGCTTTTCTTCAGCATGGACAGGGAAACTGGTCAGAGTTGATGGGAAGATGGATGGAGCCAAATACAGGGCAATTTTAGAAGAGATCCTTGAGACTGGGGCGGAGGTTCACCTTCCAGAAGGACATTGATGCTAAACATGCAGCCAGAGCTACAATGAAATGGTTTAGATCAAAACATATTCATGTGTTAAAATGGCCCAGTCCAAGCCCAGACCAAAATCCAATTGAGAATCTGTGGCAAAACTTGAAAATTGCTGTTCACAGACATTCTCCATCCAATCTGACAGAGCTTGAGCTATTTTGGGCACAAATGTCACTCCCTAGATGTGCAAAGCTGGTAGAGACATCCCCAAAAAGACTTGCAGCTGTAAGTGCAGCGAAAGGTGGTTCTACAAAGTATTGACTCAGAGGGGACTGAATACAAATGCACACCACACTTTTCAGATATATATTGGTAAAAAAAAAAAAAAATTGAAAACCATTTATCATTTTCCTTCCACTTCACAATTATATGCCACTTTGTGTCGGTCTATCACATAAAATACATTTACGTTTTTAGTTATAACATGACAAAATGTGGAAAATTTCAAGGGGTATGAATACTTTTTCAAGGCACTGTAGCTATCCTTTAGGCAGAGTTAACACAGGCTTTAGCATCTATAGTACAAGTGTAATGTGAACAGCGAGCTTTTACAAAGCATTTGCTGAGTTTTCAACAAGCTTAGGTGTGCTGTCACTTTACACAAGCTGCTAGCAGGCTTCAGCACTGCCTGAAGCTTGTTAGCAGCTATTTTACAGTGAAAGTTAGTACTTGGTACTTCCCACCTAAATGTGAGATGCCTCTTAATTTTAGCACTGCGTGTGTACATGTGTAGGGCATGCAGTCCTGACTGGCTGCATGCCTTAGTTTATGTGGGCAGCAGGGGGTGGTAAAACCACAGCTATACCACTTGCTTTTACTGCCCCCTGTGCGAACAAGCCCTTAGAGCCCTTTCACACTGAGACGCTTTACAGGCGCTATTTAGCTAAAAATAGGGCTTATAAAGCACCTCAAAAATCCCTCCCCATCCACCCTAATGTGAAAGCCGGAGAGCTTTCACACTGGGGTGGTGCACTTGCAGGATGTTGCAAAAAGTTCTGTAAGCAGCATCTTTAGGGAGGTGAAGTGAGCAGTGATATACCGCTTGAAAATAGGGCAGCGCTTCCGAAGTGGCTGCACACCACCTCGGAAGCGTGGAGTGCCAGCACTTTTAACCCCTTTTTAACCCCTGGTGGGGGGGTTAAAAGCACACCACCGTAGCACCGCTATAACAGCGGTAAATCCCTGCTGAAACTAGCGGGGATTTACCGCTACCGCCCCAGTGTGAAAGTGCCCTTAGGCCATTTTCACACCGGAGTCGCTTTACGGGCGTTTTTTTTATCTAAAAACAGCACCTGTAAAGCACCTCTAAATTGGCTCCTAATGCATACCGGTGTGAAAGCCTGAGTGCTTTCACACTGGGGTGGTGCGCTTGCAGGACGTTAAAAAAAGTCCTGCAGGCGGGCCTCTTTGGGGCGGTGTGGGAGCGATGTATAAACCGCTCCTCCACCGCCCCTGCCCACTGAAATGAATGGGCAGCACCACTCCTGAAGCGACAGCACTTTTTACCCCTTTTAACCCCTTGTGGCCTTGGTGTGAAAGTACCCTAAAGGCTTCTAGAAAGCTACTTGAAGCTTTCTGTCAACACTGCTCTTAGGCCTGTTTTACACGGGCTTCAGCTTATATAAGAGCACAGTAAATAGCAAGCTTCTATGAAACTTCAGCAAGCTTTTTGCAAGCTTTGAGTAGCTTTCTCTAACCCCTTAAAGTGCCCTTCAGCTTCTGTTTGGAAATGTTATACACAGATCTTAATGGAAATGCTGACTGTCATTTTAAACAAGGTACTAGCAGGCTTTCCACAAGTTTCAAGTCATGCTGAAGTCTACAAGCAGCTTGTTTAAAGAGGCAACCAGCACTCCTATTAGGATTTTCATTTAACATTTACAAACTGGAGCTAAATGGTACTTTAAAAGCGTCAACAAAGCTTGCAAGCTGAAAGCTCTGCAAATTCTTTTTAAAAAGCTTGCTCTTCACACTGCTCTTAGCAGCTAAAGTCTGTGTGAAACAGGGCTTATACAATTTGAAACATGACTGATAATAGGAAACCATAGTGATGGGTCTTATAATTGGCAGTGGTTATAGAAAAGCATGTTCCTGTTGCTCAAAGAAAACAGCTTCTCATTCTGTACTATAATCAGATTGTTGCCCACAATAGCCAGGTGAAGCATGCCCCCTGTTTTTTTGTAAAAGGCCCCCCGTGTTTTAAGGGCTCTACACTTGGGGGTGGTACAAGAACAACATACCTTAATATACCCTTTCTTGATTGTGCTGAAATCTGGAAGTACGTAATCCACCATCAGAGAATTATCTTCCCCTTTCAATCTGTAAAACAAAGTATTTTGTCAGTTCTGCCAGTCTCAGAAGACCAAACGCAATCTTTTCTCAAGATACATACTTTGCAGCCTCCATGTCTTTATAGAAATCAGCAGCCACGTAGCAGACATCTTCTTTCACTTGATTAATAACGTGCGTCTCATCCATTACATGTAACTGTCTGCAGAAATAAATATTTACAACAAATAAGCAGAACAAGATTGTAGTACCATCAAGGCTTGCATGCAAACCTTTACAAACTATGGGATCGGGGGGAGTATAAGTGGGTCACGCTTGACCTCAGTTATGAAATAGTCTTAACAATACAAGTTATCTAGTTTTATAATAATCTGGTAGATAATTCCTTATTGAAGACCCTTAATAACGTTTTTATTACTGAAAACACTGTTAAAGTGGTTGTAAACCCTTACATATACCCAGTGAAGTGACTGGCCTCAGGTGATACACAGAGATTAAACAAATACTCCTACATAAGTTATATCTGTTTATCTGCAGCTGCATTTCTCCTACATCCATTCAAAGTGCAGAATTTACACAGGATTTCTGAGCTCTGAAAAACAGGGGGCGGAGAACTGAAGTTATGCTCAGTGAGGCGAGCTCTGAGAGCTGATTGGAGAGAATAGACACACCCCCTCCACACAGCACACAGGAACAGAACTGAGGCCGTCAATCAGCTGGAGATCCCTCCGGTCACCTTTTTTCTCTTGGTGTCAGGAAAACTTATCAGAAGTGATTCATTCAGATTGCAGAGGAATGAAGCAGCAGACAGATATGACACTTAGTGCTCTGGATTGAGACAAGTACACACTATAGAGGGATATGCTTTGTTCATATTTCATGTCTGAGGTTTGCAACCACTTTAAATAAGGACCAATTTGTCTGCATGTAATATTTTTGAGAGTAGAAAAGGGAGTGGCACACTTACAATGTAACGTGTTAATAGTTTACCCATTACAGTAACAAATTCATTGAGGCTGAGTAAGGCCCCAATCACACGGGCATTCCGTTCAGGTCTGCCTGTCAGTTTTTCAGGCGGACCTGAGCGGATGCTCCATGCAGCCCTATGGAGCGGCGGATGTCAGCAGAGACATGTTCACTGACCTCCGCCACTCTCCGATCCGGTCCAGTCCGTGAAATCCAGACGGATGGAAAGCCTATTTTCCATCCGCCTGGAGAATCGGAGGAAAATGGACAGGCGGATCCGTTTTCATCCGATCTCCATAGAGGAGAGCGGGGCTCTGACAGATCTGACTCCACACAGTGAGCAGAGACGGATCTGTCATCCTCAAGCTCAGCGGGGATCAGCGGATCGATCCCCGCTGAGCAAAAGGGAGTCCACAAACGGACATCCCCATGTGAAAGGATGCACCAATGACACTGGTGTCAAAAAACACTATGAGGAGGATTTAATAAAACTGGTGCTCACAGAAACTGGTGCAGCTATGCATAGTAACCAATTAACCTTGTTCAATTAAGTTTTGAGAATAAAACCTAGAAGCTGATTGGTTTCAGTGCCCAGATGCACCATATTCTGAGTGCATTAGTTTCAGTAAATCTCCCTCTATGGGTTCTAAAAGAGGAACACAGAAGCTGCTTGCCCTACAATCTGAAAATCTAAAATTACCCTAGCATTCACTATTGAGTTCTTTTCTTGTCCCCATTGCTCAATCCACCGCAGCACGATTTAGGCACCCCCCCTCTGCTGCTTTGGCAATCATCTGGACCCGCTGTCAGCAACGGTAAAGTGTGCTAATTTTATTTAGTCAACATTTTTATATATCATATCTTTGTGTCATCCAGGCTTATTTTATTGCTCTTAAGCCATTTGTTACAACCTTTTGTAATAAAACTGCCTTTTCAGAGAGTGGATTGTTCAATTTACTATTGCTGTTTACAGTTCACCTATAGAGCTCTACCTC
The DNA here is from genome assembly GCA_018402905.1 of Glandirana rugosa. NCBI lineage: Eukaryota > Metazoa > Chordata > Amphibia > Anura > Ranidae > Glandirana > Glandirana rugosa. Next base: position 23,644 of record BLSH010056899.1, on the reverse strand, counting down.
TGTTTTGATTCAATACACAGAATTCAGGTCATCAAGAAGACAATTTTATTGTGGCAGAAATAGGTGTGTAGCAAAACACAAAACATATGTAAGATATTCATTTTCAGTGTATTTACCTGTATGAGATGATCTCCTTTAGATGGTTTGTTAACAGCTTACCACCGACATTGATTCTAAAAAATAAAACAGTGGAGAAAAAAAAGCTAAGGATTGCTGACCTACTGCTGCCAAACTGTGATGCTGGATCCAATATAGAAATGTATTTGGTATGCCAGGAATTGTGCAGCAACAGTCACAAGATGCCATTTCTTTCCAAATGATTGTGCCAAGTCACTCCAACAACCTACCTTATTATTCCTTCTTGTTTCTTCTTGCTTCGGCAGTACGGTACAATGTGTGTGAATGAGTAGCCGGTGTCCACGATGATGCAGCATAATTCCGATGGGTTGTCATGGAAGTATCTGTGTGCGCTGAGAGCCCCAGCTTCAATAGAAGTCAAAAACATCATTAAAAATGTACCTAGTGTATAACAATGTAGAGGAAGACTAAATAGAAGAAGATACTCACGGTTCACTCTTAAAGCTGCCTGGAACTGATATTCTTCAAACAAAATCTCATTCATTGACTCTTGAATTGAACTGAAGTTAAAATATGGCTCTGTGATGATGATGCTTGTTTCTCCAAAGTCTACCTTTTCAGGACAACATATTTCTGTTAGTAAACCTTTCTTTACCGTAGAACACTGACA
>BLSH010056887.1:67576-83692 GCA_018402905.1 Glandirana rugosa | reverse complement strand
TAGGAGCAAAAATTCAAAAGAACGAAAATCCGAAAATAAGATCAAAAATCCGAAAATTCGAAAACCCGAAAAACTAACTAATAATAACGTAACTATTACTAACTATTAAATTATAGGTATTGGAATTTCCTTTCAAATTTGGCTGTTAACGTAATGAATACAAATTTATCCAAAGTTAAGAATTATCCCAAATAACAAATGCCTTATTCAAACATATGGAACGTAACAAATTAATAATAATAAATAATAATAATAATAATAATAATAACTTGTTATTATTATTATTATTTACTATTATTAATTCCTTCCGTTCCATTTGTTTAGATGCGGCATTCATTATTTCGATTAATTCATAACTTCGGATAAATTTGTATTCGTTACATACACTAACAGCCAAATTTGAAAGGAAATTCCAATACCTATAATTTAATAGTTAGTTATTATTAGTTAGATATTATTTAAAATTTTTGGATTTTCTTCCTTATTTTCGAACTTTCGGAATTTGCGAATTTACAAAATTATGAATTTACGAATGTACGAATTTACAAATGTACGAATTTACGTATTTACTAATTTACGAATTGCGATCATAACGAATGACCCGAAAAACAAATAAAAAAAAAAAAAAAGAATGAAACGAAAATGAACAAATTTTTTGGCAGTGCACATGTCTAGTTATCTGGCCCTGGAAGGGGCCCTGAAGAGGACTGGCCCACCTGAGAGACATATGGCACAAACCTAGGGATATAATTGTCTTGATTGCAGAGATGCATTTTGCTCCATTTATAATGTTTTTTATTATAATATGTTGTTTTCCAAGCATTACAGTGGCCTGCAGCTCCTGAAGAAGCGCAAGGCACGCAACATGTAGAGCAGGCCAAGAGACCTTACGCCACACATCCACAGCACATCACACACCCTGGAATTCTATGTCCGCTGATGCGACTTCCATGAGTGTTGATTCATACGTAGTTGCTATGAGATGTTTTGAGTGGTGATTCTAATTACTGTACAGACAGTAACCATTTGTGTGGTTTTAAACTCAAAGTTTTGTTCATTGTTTTAAACAAGCACAATAAAATGTAATTTTTTAATTAAACTCTGTTGTACATGTCTATAAAGTCTATACTTCCCTTCTTCAACTTTCTAAAATTTGACTTTTGGGATGTGGCACATGTAACTATTTTTGTGTCCACGGCACCACTCTGTGGTGACACAATGAGTGCGTATATTCCCTTTCTTTACTATATTTAAAATAATGGGGCACTATTCCTTCCCCTGATACCAACAATGGGGCACAATTCATCCACCTAATGCCAAGGATGGGGTCATTTTACTCTCATTGATGCCAGGGTATTTTCTTCTAACACTGACCACAGTCCAGCCCCCACAAAGTCTGAAGGACAGTAAACTGCCCTTTGTTTAGAAAGTTTGGAGACCCCTGAATATTCCCTTGCAAACTGAACAGCCTATTTGCCTTCAGTAAATCAACCCCTCGATCTTCCAGACTAAAGCCCCGTACACACGGTTCGACGATCGTACGTACGCAAATCGCAAATCGTATGTTGGCTGTTGTATGTAGCATACTGACTGCACTACACGATCGTAGGACCATAGAAAGAACGTCCAAGTGCATGCAATTAGCATCCAGCCATTCCTGACTTTGGGCATGCGTGTTTTGTTGTACCAACTGCTCTGTACACACGATACAACGGTCGTATGAGAGCTTGTTGGTACGACCAAGTTTTCTAGTCTGCTCATACAACTCCCTTGTATGACCGTCGTATGCTCGACTGTTCAAATCACGCATACGAACGATCGATTTCGCAGACAACGGTCATGAGTACGACCTGTTGTATGCGATCGTCGAACCGATTGTACTGGGCTTTAGAAGTGGGTTGACTACCATTCACAGCTGCTACAGATTTTGCACTCTCCAGTTTTAGTAAATCAACTCCTGAGAGTTTCTATGAACAAAGACTTCTTAGAATTGTTATGTTATTATTATACTTGTTATAATATATTGTTTCATAGATAGAACAATAATGTTTCTGTGCTCATTTAGTGAGTTTATGATAGCATAAAGCAAAAAGAAAAATATGAGTCTAGTAGAACACAAATGCAATTCAGCTTTGCCAATTAGGGCAAGCCTAGAAAGATAAATGGTACCAGTCTCTCACGTGACAACACGTAAATTATTCATTGTAAGCCATAAAATTTAAATAGCAGATAACCAAAACAGCAGATCTATCAGACAATGGAAAAATACCTGCAACATCTGAATGAAGAATGAACATAGCACTGTAAGTGAAGAACTGGAATGACATGGCTAATTAAAATAGGTATAGAAAGCCATATTGCAAAGCTAAATGGTTCCCACAAAGACACATGTTTAATTTTCTTTTTACTTAGTATAAATGTTGAACCTGCTAGTATACGGTGCTATGAATTCAGTGCATTAGGTAATGCAACATATTTTTTATACTGATGATGCCTATACTTTTAAACTGTACTTGATCATGATATGTGCTTTTCATGTCCAATAAACATGTCATATATATCTGTCATTTTCACAGCTGAAGTATCATTAGAGTATGGATGCTTGAAAAAAATACATAAATAACAAAAGTGCACTGCATAGAAAACATTACAAAGCAAAAGAAAGCAAGAGAAAAACAAGCAGCTAGGAAAGGGGAAACATAAGGCTGCCACATAGATAAAAGTAACACGATTCTGGATGAAAGATAAGTCTGAACAGCTCCAATATGAATGACTTGGTGCACCAGCTGCAGCATGATACAAGATCAATCACAAACACCAAAGAAAAATAAAAAGTGGGCTTTAAAACATACAGTCCTTACTGTTATGGAGTGATTTTGATCTTAAAAGTGATGTGGTAAAAAAAAGGGTTATAATAATAAGCATACTCATTTTTTTAGAGATGTTGTGTACTAAGCAAAAGGTAAAAACCAATGCCATTCTTATCCAGTAAAATAACTTATCCTTAGATGTGTACAATCATTTTTCTCAGTGTCCTATAGCATTGCCAATAAAAATACATACCTTTTTAAAGGGACCTGGTCATATGAGCTGTCATTGAATCAGAGAAAAAAATCTACTCTGAGGATGTCACGCCACATTGAAGGTCTGTTTGTTTGATTCAGTGACAGTGCTTGGAGCAAGAATGGGCTCTCTAGGATGGCACCTGGCACAACTGGGATAAAGAGAGAGAAGCTGAGGCTTATAGCAGTGATTTTCCTGAATTTTGCAAACATTCATATGATTTATTTACTTTCAGTGCCAAGGCATCCTTTCAGCATTGAAAATGCACATAGCCTGATTCCTAAAAGTTTTTACATTGCTCCTAGGAATGTTGCCCAAGTGTGTCTTTCTCTGAAACTAGCCATACCTCTGGCAGTAAGAAAATGGTAGCCTCTAAGACTGGGTAGGAGCCTTTGCTCCTTAAAAAGGTTCTTCAATTAAATACAAGCTTTCATCACTAAAAGTAGAAATGGTATCACTCCAAATTATCCACTTAACTAATAGAAAGTGATTAGTTACTTTCATCCTCAAACAGATTGTCACTGATTTATCACAGTTTAATCCAAAATATATGGAGTAACTGGCTAGAATCAGATTGCATATACACTCCACTGTGCTGTGTTTAGCCACAAAACCAAATATTCACATAAACATATCACTTATTAATATCACACATAATGTGTGAATAAATAAATTAACCACTTCCACTTTGGAAGATTTTACCCCCTTCATGGCCAGGACGTATTTTGCTTTTCGACACTGTGCTACTTTAATTGGGGATTGCGCGGTCATTCAGCACTGGACCCAAACAAATTTTATATAATTTTTTTCACACAAATAGAACATTCTTTTGATGTTATTTGATCACCACTGTGTTTTTTTAATTTCTGCGATATAAAATGAAAAAGACTGAAAATTATGAAAAAAAATACAATATGTTTTATTTTCTGCTAGAAAACATATCTAATAATAAAAAAAAAAAAATAAATCATATTTATAAATTGTGGCCAAAATGTATTCTGCTACATGTTTTTGATAAAAAAAATCCCAATAAGTGTATTTTGATGGTTTGTGTGAAAGTCATACCGTCTACCAACTATGGCATATATATACTGGAATTGTATTTATTTTTTATTCTACTAATGGTGCTGATCAACAACATATAATGGGACTGCAATATTGCATCAAGCAATCTGACACTACCTGGCGCTGGGGGGGGGGACTGACTAACTGCCACTGGCATCACCAGTGACATTAAAGCAGAGTTCCACCCAAAAATGGAACTTCTGCTTTAAGCACTCCCCGCCCCCTTACATGCCACATTTGGCATGTAATTTTTTTTTGGGGGGGTGTGTCCCCAGGTTTCAGAGGGACTTCCTGTCCCTCTTCCACCTTCCACCTCGGGGCCGCCTAGGCGACTCCTCCTCTCCTCCTAGGCGGCCCCTCCCTCCTGGCAATCTTCTGGGACAGGTCACAGGTCCCAGAAGATTGCCTGGCCACTAGGAATGCGCAGCGCGACTCGCGCATGCGCAGTGGGTGCCCGGCCGTGGAGCCGGGCCGGGTGCCCACACTAGGAATGGCGGGGCCGTCGGGAGGAGCGGGGAGACGAGCGAGGCTTCGGGAGCAGCCATCGCTGGACCGGGAGACAAGTAAGTTACTGTTTATTAAAAGTCAGCAGCTACACTTTTTGTAGCTGCTGACTTTTAATAAACAAAAAAAGTGTGGAACTCCTCTTTAATACAGTGATCAGTGCTAATACTATTCACTGCCACTGTACTATTGACACTGGCTGTGAAGGGGTTAACAACTAGGGCAATTAAGGGGTTAAATATGTGCCTATGTGTAATGTCTTTAGTTGGCTGCTTTTTCTAATTGATCTTTCAGTTTCCCTTCCTGCTTCACAGGGATGAGAAACTGACAGATCCTCCCTTCGTACAGAGCTCTGTGTTGTTTACCAACACAAGAGCTCTGAGCTGTGTTTGCCCACAGCCAATCAACAGGCCCCGGCTATAAATCATTGGGCAGGACCTGCTTACAGGCTCCCCCTGTTTACAATCATAATGGGAGCCAGGCAGGGGGCATGCATGCATGCGCACTAAACCCAGAAGTTGGCAGTGACGTACAGGCATTGTACTGTGGGCGAGTGGTCCGCAAGTGGTTAATGTTCATGAATATAGTGCCAAGGTATATGTATGTAAGTAGACTGACAATTCATACAATAATCAGTCTGTGTCAAAAAACAAAACATGAAAATCCTTCAACCCGAAGATCACAACAAATCCAAACGTGTATGTGTCAGTCTCAAACCACCATCAGGGGCAAATAGATGAATTCTCATTTTGTGTAAAGACCTTCAAATTATAAAAGGTCATGCAGAGCTTTTTTTCTTTATAAGCAAGGATCAGCTTAAACAACTGGCTCACTGATGTTTCTTCAATAACAGGTCCACTCCACAATAAGTAAATATGGCCATAAAAGAATACAAAATATTACAAATAGTGCTCACTGTATAAACTATTTGTTTGAAATCCCATGCAAATGTTTCTACAGAGCGGGATGCAACCCATGGTTCATCGCTCTCCCTCAGAGTCTGGCTGACAGCTCCAGTGCTCACTCTGGATCTGGCCGCAAGTCCCAGGAAAAAGGAAACCTCCACTCTATGTGTGTGCCTTGTGTGCTCAGATTGTATTCTTCAATTTTCCAATTGTTTACCTTTAGGCCTCATGCACACAGAACATTTAAAAAATGCCAGCGCTGCTGCCAGGAAAAAGCAATGTTAAAATGTGTTTTTTGTCGTTAGAGCTTTTGGCTTTTTTCAGTAAAAACAATCCCTATAATGTAAAAATGCCTAAAAACGTCAAACGCGGTTAAACGCAGCTAACAGTTTGTTACAGTGTTTAGATGCGTTTAGGGGAGTTTTTGATTTTTACAGCTCAACAGCCTCTGCTCCTGGACGCACAGGCTGCCCTTTTTTACTACTGCCCCTAAACACCAATGCCTCCAAACGCCTCTGACAGTTTATGTGTGCATGGACACATAGGCTAACATGGAGGGGCGTTTAGAGGCAGTTAAAAGAAACATCAGACACCCCTAACAGCACCTGTAAAAAATATCCTATGTGCATGAGCCCTTAGAGTTACAAGTTTGGCAGTCCCAGGGCTGGTGCCTTTTTATAAAAAAAAAAAAAAAAAAACGATTCTGCTGCCATAACTTAATTTCTTCATTTCAAATGCCTAAAAACGTCAAAAGCGGTAAAACACAGCTAACAGTTTGTTACAGTGTTTAGATGGGTTTAGGGGAGTTTTTCATTTTTACAGCTCAACAGCCTCTGCTCCTGGACGCACAGGCTGCCCTTTTTTACTACTGCCCCTAAACACCAATGCCTCCAAACGCCTATGACAGTTTATGTGTGCATGGACACATAGGCTAAAATGGAGGGGCATTTAGAGGCAGTTAAAAGAAACATCAGACACCCCTAACGGCACCTGTAAAAATATCCTATGTGCATAAGCCCTTAGAGTTACAAGTTTGGCAGTCCCAGGGCTGATGCCTTTTTATAAAGAAAAAATCTATTCTGCTGTCAAAACTTAATTTCTGTTAGAAAAAAAAAAAAAAAATCATTACAGTGGTTGGAAGCATGCCTGCATCTTATCAAAATCCTACAGCTAGGTAGTAGCAGTCCACTTTAGGTAACGGTCCAGATTTACTGTTGCAAATATACCTTGTGGACATGTAATTGGATGTGCTACAATATTCATGAGACTCCAGATGACTGTTGCTAATTTGACATAGCAACATAGGAATTCCAGATTCATGACGAGGGTTTGGAGTGGGCCTGTGGTTTATCAAAATCCACCAGCTAGGTAGTAGTGGTCCAATTTTTGGAGTTTGAATGCAGACTGGTTTATTTTCAAACAGAAGATTAGCTATGTAACTAAAAAGGTGGTATACATTTTATAAGTAAAAAGTATAATGCTTTTAAATCTTGAAGCTGAAAACATTAATAACAGATCTGATTCCTACAGCGTGCTAACCAAAAGTAAGATGGAATAATGGCCACGCAAATGCGTGTTAGTGAGGCAGTGATATTACATCAGCTTTTTGCTCACCTATGCTGTGGCGACTGGATTTTTTGTCAGAATATGCATCTGTTTGGCACTATGAAAGATCAACATTTTGCCATAAAGGAATTTGATTGAGGCAGCTACTGTGGTGCACACAACACACTCACTATACCTTTCTTTTTGTACCAACTTCATTTCTGGCTGCTATTATGATGCTTTGGCAGCAATTCTGTATAATTAATGACCTAGAACAAACATAGAACTAATTTAAAGAGCCAAGCAATGACAACAGTCATATTTCTCCAATGTTTGTTTTTTATCTTTACAATTCCAGACACGTGAAAATATATCAGCCCCTACCATTTTAAGTATTTCAGCATTGCCTTAGACGTAACATTTTTGCCAGATTGTCCAGATGACTAACTTTTTATGTAAATAATAATTACCCACAGGCAGGGGTGTGATTTTAGTTTTGTACCCTAGCTTGCGGGACCCTCACAACAGGCATGATCTGGATCTAAAATACAGCATATCTTATAGGGACTCAGATGTTCTGCTTATGTAGCACACTCTAGTGCTAGAAGATAAGATCGTTTCTTTTTAGTGTAAGTGTAGGTACATTTTTGCAGGCTTGGCTGGCAGCCAAGCCTGTCTGTGTTTGTCCTGGGTTGGGCAGAAATCCAAGGAGAGCTGACTCACAGGCAGCATCACTGAGACCTCCCCACTACTTCTTGAATGTTCTGGAAGCTTCTAGAAGAATGGGAGGGGAGGTAAGGTGAAGTTGCCTGGAGTATTCTAACGGCCCTGAATCCCCATCTTGGATTGGCAGGGGGCAGGCCCCCTCAAATGCCCAGGGTCAGCCCAGCTGGGGAGGGGAGTTTGGGTGGAAGCTGGAGGTGGAGTGTTAGGCTGCTGTGGCCTTTGAGGGAGCTCCCCAGTCTGGGGGGGGGGGGGTGACCTTGGGCCTAGGCTCATGTGTGGACAGGGTTTTCCTAAAACCACGGATGTGTCCTGGCCAGGAGGCACTGGGAGCAAAGAGGACAGCGGGAGAACACTGCCAGGCAATGTTTCCAGGAGAAACAGGAACAACCAAGATGGCTAGTCAGTGACACACAGTCAGGGGGACTGGGAGGCACACCTGGGATGGAGCCGTCTTGAATGGGTGCAGAACCAGTGAGGAGGACAGTGGTGGCACAGGCAGTAGAAAGGGGCAGCTGCAGCCAGGAGGATTGGCAGTGCCTGAAGAGGTGGTACTAGGAGCACTTGCCACATGTAAGACAGCTAGCACTCAGGACTACCATATTTTTGCAACACCATAGGGGCCCATGGTCCCTGCCTGCAAAGGACATTTGCTCTGGGCCTGATAGAGTCAGTGTCAGGTCCTCACAACAGTGCTAGTGGGCTCTGGGAGTGATAGTCTGCAAGCAAATGTTTGTGCTGGAGGTTGAGGAGAAGAGATTGTATATACCGGAGTGTACATAGTTCAGTTCCAAAGTATATTTCTTCAATCAAGTGGACATCCCATATCATCCCATCCCCATCCAAGTTTAATTCCCTTACTAAAACAAAAAAACAAGTCTTCTTGACTTTGGTGTGTTTGGAAATTCATGTGACTGGCTGTGCAGGGTGGGAGACAAACCACAATCACTAGTGGCCCCTAGGGGGTAGCGCTACACTTATTGTGGACAAGACAACGATGAGTACATTATGGTAGTAAATGGATGGGTAAAAAAAAACAATATTTTGTTACTTTCTACTAAAACATATCCAATAAAAAAAAGTAAACAATCAAATTTCTTCATCAATTCAGGCAAATATGTATTCTGCTACATATTTTTGATAAAAATATCCCAATAAGTATATATTGATTGGTTTGCACAAATGTTATAGCATCTACAAACTATGGGAAATATTTATGGAATTATTTATTTATTTTTACTAGTAATGGTGGCGATCAGCGACTTATAGCTGCGATATTGCGGTGGAGAAATTGGACACTAACTGACACTTTTTGGGTACAAGTGAAACTAATAGAGTGATCAGTGCTAAAAATAATGACACTGGCTGGGAAGGTGTTAACATGGTGCAATCAAAGGGTTAACTGTGTGCCTAGCTGGTGTTCTCTTACTGTCAGTGAGGTGCTTTTACTAGGGGAAGGCATGGATGCATGTCCCTGTTTTGCAGGAACACAGGATCCATGCCTTCCTTACTGACAGAACAGCAATTTGCTTTGTTTACATAGGCAGACTGCTGTTCTGCCTGTGTACCGAATGGTCAGCGGGTGCTGGCATAAATCGTGTCCACAGAACCCCCTGATCGGCTCCTGCTGTGTAGAATCACAGCGGGAGAGAGCCCCCAGAGGTGCACACTTGTGCCCGCTACCCAGAAATGCAGGATCACATAAATATATGTGATCCTGTGCAGTGCAGCCGCTCTGTAGCAGTAAAACTGCTATAGGGTGCTTAGCAACTGGGCAAACAGTGTTATGTGCTGGGATTGGTGCTTCAGCACCAAGTTTTTCCTACTCACAGATGCAACTCTGCAAGCAGAATGTCCAGTGTGAATCAGCTTAATATATCACAAAGCTGAAAGTACTGTATAACTTGCAAATTATATTTTTGTGGATTTTTTTTATCATTTTTTGGGGGGTTCACCTACTCAATGCTATCACATAGGGGATTTGTTATTCCCATTCTGAAAGTTAAATGTAAAAAATATACAGAGAAGTGTTAAATATACTCAAAGCATCCCGTTGATTGTACTGTACACACACCCATAGCTATAAGGCTGGCATGTGTATGTAAACAGCAATGGCACAACACATATTCGGAATAACCATGCACATCTGACTAAGCAAAATATTTCTAGATCCAAGGGTTTGTTCATATCTGCAGTTTTCCAGTCTGGAAAATGCAGGTCACCACTAGGGCACAAAGAAAACAATTGTATTCTATGTGACCTGTTCACAGCACAGCACTGGCGCAATGTGTGGTGTGCTGCAGTGTGAAAAAATGTAGCATGTCTGCATTTTTCCACGCTGTACTGGGTGACATGGCATGTTACTGCATAGCAGCACAATGCACCATGTGCTATATACAGTGATATGAATAAGGTGTCACTACATGGCCCTTTATACAGTTAATCGCTTGCCGACCATATACAATACATATATGGCGTGATTTTGCACTTCCGGGTCTGAGGCGTGCACCGCTGGCAACCCGCTCCCACTGTGATCGGACCCAGTGGGAGCCAATCAGCAGGTTTGGCTTGCCCGCCGTAGAGGAGAGCAGGACTGGATCCATCTCCACACTGCTCAGTAAGAGGAGACAGACCTGCTGAGCAAGTGGAGTCTGCCAAACGGAGGCGCCCATGTGAAAGGGTCCTTAGGCCTTGTTCAAACAGGGCATACTACAGTGTACACCCCTGCAAGGCTATGTTTACCTTCTCAGCGAAGCACAGGTGTTCCGTGCATCCCTGTTCAGGCCATCCCATTTATGTAATTTGGGATGTAGTTTCTGCACAAATACAGCCGTTGCTCCCAAATTGACATCTGGGTCTGAGTGCATGAACTCATACTGTTTGCATTCAGGGTCATGCACCCCCATGTATGTCAGACTGGGAGCAGAAGCTGTGCCCATGCAGCCAGTGCATTCCAATTGACAGAATGGGACTGCCTGCATGGGGATGCATGGAACACCTGGGCATCCTCATGTGGATAAACACAGCTTTCCATGGGCATACACTTTAGTACACCCCATGTGAACAAGTCCTAGGAATTTAGCAGGAATTTTGTAAGTTTTGTTGTGTTTGTGTACGCCAATCATGATTTTAGTTTTTTTTGGTGAAAATAGCGGTTTGCTAAACATTTGCGTGACTATTGCAGGGCCTTTTTTATTCTACAGGTCATGTGCTTTCTGAACATATAGGGTTTGGGGAGTCTTTTACAAACTCTGAAAGCTGTATGTGAAAAATTATGACCTCTTAGATTTTTTGCGCACCATCCCTTTTCACCATTTCATAAAAGACGTAATTTAAAATTTACATATATTTGATATCTATTAACACAATACCATTGTAGCTTTTATATTCAGTAGGAATTTGGCAGGAATGTTGTAAGTTTTGCTATGTTTGTATCTGCTAATAATAATTTTAGTGCATTTTTATCAAAAATATTGTTTTGATAAACATTTGAGCTAATATCGCAGGGTCTTAAAATCAGTAGCACCTTATATTTATTCTACAGGCCATGTACTTTCAGAAAATATATGGTTTGGGGGGTCTTTTTCAAGAAATTTGGATATTTATGGCTGCTGGATCCTGGTGACTTCAGTGGTTCCTAGGGATGCAGTGGGTGCATGTACCTTTGGCTTTTCTTAACCACTTGCCGTCCGCCCACCATCAAATGACGGCGAGGCAGAACAGCTCTTGTGACGCCGTTCCTTTAAGCCGGGATTGCACGCATCCCGGCTCTGTCGATGTCGGCATGTCCCCAGGACATACCGCGTCACCGACGGGGGTGAATAGCCATTGGTTATGGCTGTTTACCATGTGATCGGCCGTGACGAAGTCCCCTATTCACACAGCGCATGTGTGCGATCGGGAGCGCGCTGGGCGTGCGCGTCAGTGGCGGCATGTTTCCAGGGAACACTGCCTGTCACCGACACTGGTATCAGCCACCGGCCGGCGGTTGTTACCTTGTGATCGGCTGTGATCTACTTCACAGCCGATCAAATTCAATGTAAACAGAGCGGTAACTCACTGTTACCATCTCTTCTCTCCTCACACAGTTTCTAGTGTCTGCAGACACCCATCACCCATCAGTGACCACCGCTTGACACGCGGCACCCGTCAGTGACCACCACCAGTCACCCATCAGTGACCAACACCAGTCACCCATCACCTATCAGTGACCACTGCCAGTCACCCATTAGTGACCTCCACTAGTCACCCATCACCCATCAGTGACCACCACCAGACACCCATCAGTGACCACCACCAGACACCCAGCACCCATCAGTGTGCACCGCCAGTCACCCATCAGTGACCTCCACCAGTCATCCGTCACCCATCAGTGACCACCACCAGTCACCCGTCACCCATCAGTGACCACCACCAGTCACCCATCAGTGACCACCACCAGACACCCGTCACCCATCAGTGACCACCACCAGAGACCCTTCACCCATCAGTGACCACCGCCAGTCACCCATCACCCATCAGTGACTACTGCCAGTCACCCATCACCCATTAGTGACCACCGCCAGTCACCCATCACCCATCAGTGACTACTGCCAGTCACCCATCACCCATCAGTGATCACCGCCAGTCACCCATCACCCATCAGTGACCACCGCCAGACACCCATCACCCATCAGTGACCACCGCCAGTAATCCCTCACCCATCAGTGACCACCGCCAGTCACCCATCAGTGAGCATTGCCAATCACCTGTCAGTGACCGCCACACCCATGAGTAAACACCACCTGTAAAAGTCTCACAAATGTAGTATTGCCATACTCGGGGGGAATAGCAGAATGTATTTTGGGGTGTCATTTCTGCTATGTACATGCTATGTGTTGGAAATATCTTATAAATGGACAACTTTGTGTAAAAAAAATGGGTTTTCATTTTTTCCCACATTTTCCAAAAACTACTGGAAAAAAATGAACCTTTCAAAAGACTCATTATGCCTCATATATTATACGTTTGGGTGTTTGCTTTCCAAAATGGGGTCATTTTGTGGGCAATTCCATTATCCTGGTGCTCCAGGGCCTTCAAAAATGTGATAGGTCGTCATGACATTAGATGTGTAATTTATGTCCCTAGAATACCTGACAGCGCTCCCTGCATGTTGAGCCTCTGTATGTGACCAGGCTGTGATAAAGTCTCAGACATGTGATATCGCCATACTCAGGAGGAGTAGCAGAATGTGTTTTGGGGTGTAATTTGTGGTATGCATATGCTGGGTGTGAGAAATTACCTGTTACAATGACCATTTTGTGAAAAAAAAGAAAAAATATCTTCATTTTGCAAAGAATTGTGGGAAAAAATTACAACTTCAAAAAAATCACCATGCCTCTTACTAAATACCCTGGATTGTCTACTTTCCAAAAAGGGGTCATTTGGGGGGGTATTTGTACTTTCCTGGCTTGTTAGGGTCTCAAGAAATGAGATAGTCCGTCGGTATATCAGGTGTGATCAGGTGTGATCAATTTTCAATGATTGGCACCATATCTTGTAGACTCTATAACTTACACAAGGACCAAATAATATACACTTATTTGGGTTATGTTTACCAAAGATAGGTAGCAGTATACATTTTGGCCAAAATTCACAAAGAAAAATGACTAATTTGCAAAATTTTATGACAGAAACAAAGAAAAAGGCATTTTTTCACAACATTTTTTATCTTTTTATATTTATAGCACAGAAAATAAAAAAAACCCTAGTGAATAAATACCACCAAAAGAAAGCTCTATTTGTGTGAAAAAAAGGACGCAAATTTCATATGGGTGCAGTGTTGCATGACTGAGTAATTGTCATTCAAAGTGTGATAGCGCTCAAAGCTGAAAAATGGCCTGGACAGGAAGGGGGTTTTTGTGCCCAGTACTGATTTGGTTAATAACCAGTGACAGAGGCAAGCTGTCAAATATAGAACTGGTTGAAAAACTACATCTATATGATTTTCAGCTCCCACTGAACAGGGGCTGAAAGGACAAATGCCTGGGCATTTGTCTGAATGCCAGAACAGTTCAGTCCAAATCTAAGTTCAGACCAAACTGTCAGCTCACCTCTAACTATGACGTGTTTCTGAACCAGTTTAAGACAATATACATTTTACCAGTGTAACACAATTCTTGTTGAATTTCTGATAGTATTGAGAATGAATAGAGTTAAGGCTGTGTTAAGAATTGAAAGGAAGAGGTAATGACTGCCTTTACACCATTCATTTTTCCAATGAATCCCTTTATAGAGTTGAGCGACCCCGAACTGTAAAGTTCGGGTCCGTACCGAACTTTCGGGTGTCCGTGTCCTGAATCCGAACCGAACGATTGAAAAAAAGTCTGGGTTCGGGTTCTGGGTTCTGGTATTTTATCACGCATGTTGAATAGTTGCAGGGCAGCCAATCAACACGAGTTTCACTGGTTTTTCCCTACTAATGGCATGACTGTGATTGGCCAGTGCATCATGTGACCCAGCCTCTTTATAAGCTGGAGTCACTTAGTGCTGCAGTCACATGCTCTCTGAGACTCTGACTAATGTAGGGAGAGGATGCTGCCGGCTCTGTGAGGGACAGATTGCAGATCTCATTCTGCATTACAGAACGATCTGCTTTGAGGGACAGATTGGAGATCTCATCCTGCATTACAGAATGATCTGACTGGACTAGGTAGAGTCTACTGCTTAGAGGGACAGATTGCAGATCTCATCCTGCATTACAAAACGATCTGACTGGACTAGGTAGAGTCTATTGCAGATCTCATCCTGCATTACAGAACGATCTGGCTGGACTAGGTAGAGTCTACCGCTTAGAGGGACAGATAATTGTTCTATAATCATCTCCTAGTTCTAAAGGGAGAGGTTCCTGCTGGTCCTGTAAGGGACAGATAATTGTTCTAAAATCATCGCCTACTCCTATAGGGTAAGGTTCCTGCTGTTGCTGTAAGGGACAGATTATTATTGTTCTATAATAATCTCCTAGTTCTAAAGGGAGAGGTTCCTGCTGGTCCTGTAAGGGACAGATAATTGTTCTAAAATCATCACCTACTCCTATAGGGTCAGGTTCCTGCTGTTGCTGTAAGGGACAGATTATTATTGTTCTATAATCATCTCCTAGTTCTAAAGGGAGAGGTTCCTGTTGGTCCTGTAAGGGACAGATAATTGTTCTAAAATCATTGCCTACTCCTATAGGGTCAGGTTCCTGCTGCTCCTGTAGAAGAAGAGGAATTTATTATTCATTTTTTTGTATTAATAAATACTTAAATAGTGCTACAAAGTAAATTTGCGGGCAGAATGAGGAGAGCGTCAAATAAGGGATGTGGTCGTGGTGCTGCTGGTGCTGCTGGTGTTGGTGGTGTTGGTGAAGCTCCTGTTGGAAGGAGAGGATGTGGTCGATCTGTGCCAGCTACACGCACGAGTGAAACACCTTCCTCAGGTGCGAGTAGCCGACAGAACCTTCAACATTATATGTTATGCCCGAATGCCGCTCAACGAATGGTGAGGCCAGAACAAGTACAGACGATAGTAGATTGGGTTGCTGACAATGCCTCCAGTTCCTTCACATTGTCTCCCACCCGGTCCCTTGAAGAAAGCTCAGAGTTGGCACCTGAACCCCATGGTCAGCTGTCTTTCACCTCAGCCCCTCGTAAATCAGCCAAGTTGTCTGAGCCCCTAGTCATGCAAGAGACTCTTATGCTTTTTGATGACTCTCCTGGTGTGCTTTCCGTGGGCCATTCACATAGCCCTGCCCCAGAAGTGTAAGACATTGAGTGCACCGATGCCCAACCACTTCTGTTGCAGGATGAGGACATGGAAACACTAGCGCAGCACGTCTCTGATGATGTGGAGGAGGATGATGAGGTCCTAGACCCCACATGGAATGAGGGTTATGCGAGTGACATGTGCAGTTTGGAGGAAGAGGTGGTGGTCGCACAGAGGCACCAGCACAGCAAAAGAGGCTGCACGACGCGATCACAAAGGTACAGGAGTAGGACGTTGTCTTCACCAACCCGTAGCCACGTGAGTTACAGAATGTGAAGACCCCGTCCCGATACACTTACCGGGTGCCTTTCGTGTGGTCCTCTCAGTAGTTTTTCGTATTCTCAGAGAACGTACTGATCCCCGAGTCTGTTGAACCGACTAAATGCTCCCCGACTCCACTTTCTGTCGACTGGTACCCCAAGTCCACGGTTGAGACTCGAAAGAAGTTCCCTGGCCCACCCTCTGTTACACTTCCTTGACCTCCGTAACAGTCGTTGGGTTAGATGATAGCAGACATGAACAAGACCGG
>BLSH010056887.1:53599-67566 GCA_018402905.1 Glandirana rugosa | reverse complement strand
GTCGATCTGTGCCAGCTACACGCACAGGTGAAACACCTTCCTCAGGTAGCCGACAGAACCTTCAAAGTTATATGGTAGGCCCGAATGTCGCTCTACGAATGGTGAGGCCAGAAGAAGTACAGGCGATAGTAAATTGGGTGGCTGATAATGCCTCCAGTTCCTTCACATTGTCTCCCTCCCGGTCCCTTGATGAAAGCTCAGAGTTGGCACCTGAACCCCATGGCCATCTGTCTTTCACCTCAGCCCCCTGTAAATTAGCCAAGCAGTCTGAGCCCCAAGTCATGCAACAGACTCTTATGCTTTTTGATGACTCTCCTGGTGTGCTTTCCTTGGGCCATCCACATAGCCCTGCCCCAGAAGTGGAAGACATTGAGTGCACCGATGCCCAACCACTTCTGTTGCAGGATGAGGACATAGAAACACCAACGCAGCACGTCTCTGATGATGACGAAACACAGGTGCCAACTGCTGCAGCTTTCTTCAGTGTGCAGACTGAAAAGGAGGGCAGATGTGAAGGGTGGGTGGAAAATGATGTGGAGGAGGATGATGAGGTGCTAGACCGCACATGGAATGAGGGTCACGCGAGTGACATGTGCAGTTTGGAGGAAGAGGTGGTGGTCGCACAGAGGCACCAGCACAGCAAAAGAGGAAGCAGGTTGCAAAAGCGGAGCGAGCGTCCCCTAGACAGTAGGTCTGCTAATACCCACCGCACCCAGGGACCTATCACACCAAATGCAGCTCAAAGGCGTTCCCCCGCGTGGCAATTCTTCAGACAATGTGCTGACGACAAGACACGAGTGGTTTGCAAGCTGTGCAATGATAGCCTGAGCTGAGGCATAAATGTTCTAAACCTGACCACAACCTGCATGAGCAGGCATCTAAATTCAAGGCACAAGCTGCATTGGAATAATTACCTCAAAATCCAAGAAAGGTCTTGGCC
Organism: Glandirana rugosa; assembly: GCA_018402905.1. Classification (NCBI taxonomy): domain Eukaryota; kingdom Metazoa; phylum Chordata; class Amphibia; order Anura; family Ranidae; genus Glandirana; species Glandirana rugosa. The sequence goes on along the minus strand of BLSH010056887.1, from coordinate 66,626 downwards.
TCCTCCTGCTTCCTCTTCTGCTGCTGCCTCGGCCTCTTCCTCCACCTCTACAGTGACAGTGTCACCTGCCACCCAGCAAACAGAGCATGTGACAGCAACTCCACCGTCCCCAAGCATTTCCAAAGGGTCCCATGGAAGCTTACAGCTCTCCACCTCCCAAGCACTGGAGAGAAAGAGGAAGTACCCTCATAACCACCCTCGATCCCTGGCCCTGAATGCCAGCATTTCCAAATTCCTGGCCTTTGAAATGCTGTCATTCCGACTGGTGGACAGGGACAGTTTTAAAAACCTGATGGCGGTGGCTGTCCCACAGTATGTGGTTCCCAGTACTATTCCACTACTTTTCCAGGCAAGCCATCCCTTCCCTGCACAAACAAGTCAGGGACAAGATCAAGTGTGCACTGCGCAACGCCATCTGTAGCAAGGTCCACATAACCACTGATACATGGACCAGTAAGCATGGGCAGGGATGCTATATCTCGCTAACTGCACACTGGGCTAATGTAGTGGGCCTGAGCTGGCTAGCCATTTGGCGCATGTCCTTCCGCCACTCAGGATTGCAGAGCATTTGTCTTTGCCTCCTGTTGCCTCCTCCTCCTACTGCGCTTCCTCCTCCTCTACCAACTCCTCATCCGCTCAGCGTAACAACTTCACCACCAATTTCAGCACATCCAGGGGGAAACGACAGCAGGCTGTTTTAAAACTGATATCTTTGGGGGATAAACCCCACACTGCGCAGGAGCTGTAAACGGGCATTGAACAACAGACCTATGAGTGTTTTTTGCCACTGAGCCTCAAGCCATACCTGGTGGTGTTCGACAATGGTCGAAATCTCGTAGCGGCTCTGGGCCTAGCCGGTTTGACGCACATCCCTTGCCTGGCGCATGTGCTGAATTTGGTGGTACAGAAATTTCTAAAAAAACTACACGGATATGTCAGAGCTGCTGCATAAAGTGCGGCCCATCTGTTTGCACTTTCGGCATTCTCACCCTGCTGTTGCTCGCCTGTCTGCGCTGCAGCGGAACTTCGGCCTTCCCGCTCACCGCCTCCTATGCGATGTGCCCACAAGGTGGAACTCCACCTTGCACATGCTGGAGTGACTGTGCGAGCAGCAGCAGGCAATAGTGGAGTTTCAGCTGCAGCACGCACGGGTCAGTCGCTCTGTGGAACAGCACCACTTCACCACCGAGTGGGCCTCCATGCGAGACCTGTGTACCGTATTGCGGTGTTTCGAGTACTCTACCAACATGGCCAGTGCCAATGACGCTGATCTCAGCGTTACTATCCCACTTCTATGTCTCCTTGAAAAAACACTTCGGGCCATGATGGAAGAGGATGTGGCACAGGAGGATGAGGAGGAGGAGGAGGAAGAGGGGTCATTTTCACGGTTATCAGGCCAGTCATTCACAAGTGGCTCGGAGGGTGGGTTCCTGCACCAGCATAGGCCAGGTAAAAAATATTCAAGCCAGGGCCCAGTTCTGGAGGATGAGGAGGATGAGAAAGATCATCATGAGAAGGAGGAGGAGGAACCGCAGCAGGGTGGCACCCAATGCAGCTCGTGGACATCACTGGAGCGTGGCTGGGGGGATACGGAGGACACAGATGATACACCTCCCACAGAGGACAGCTTGTCTTTGCCTCTGGGCAGCCTGGCACACATGGCTGACTACATGCAGCAGTGCCTGCGCAACGACAGCAGAGTTGCCCACATTGTAACTTCTTCTGATTACTGGTTGGCCACCCTGCTGGTTCCCCGTTACAAGGACAACGCGCCGTCCTTAATTCCCTCACTGAAGCATGAGAGGAAGATGCACGACTACAAGCACACACTGGTAATAGCACTGCTGAGGGCATTCCCAAATGACACCGGGGGCTTAGTGGAAGCACAAGGCGAAGGCAGAGGAGGAGGAGGAAGAGGCCGCCAATGCAGCTGTGCCACCGCCAGCACTTCAGAAGCAGGGTTAGCATGGCTGAAATGTGGCAAAGCTTTGTCAGCAGCCCGCTACAACAAACAGCACCACCAGCTGATAGGCAAGGTCTTAGCAGGAGGCAGCATTTCTGCAACATGGTAAAACAGTATGTGTGCACATGCCTACACGTACTGACTGATGGGTCTGCCCCATTCAACTTCTGGGTCTCCAAATTGGGCACATGGCCTGAGCTTGCCCTTTATGCCTTGGATGTGCTGGCCTGCCCTGCAGCCAGTGTATTGTCTGACAGTGTGTTTTGCATGGCAGGGGGCGTTATCACAGACAAGCGCAGCCGCCTGTCCACAGCCAACGTGGACAAGCTAATGTTTATTTAAATGAACCAGGCATGGATCCCACAAGACTTGTCTGTACCTTGTGCAGAATAGACATTTAGACTGGCCTCACACAGCCATTGGTATACTTGGTTTTTTGAATATGTCTCAATATTTTGGGGGCTACCCCAATTTGAAAAAAAAAAAAACAAACAACAAAAAGTGTTGGCTACCTCCTCCTCTTCCTCCTCCTCCTCCTCCACCACTGCCACTTCCACCTACACTGCCACAGTCACGGCCTTGTCATCCTCTAGGCTCCTACTCCACATCCACCCCCTTCCCATTTTCATTTTTTTTATTTGATTTTAAGTTATTTTCCCTATTCCCATTTTTTTGTAGGGCACTTGTCCTACTCTTACCCCCATTTTACTTCCTTTTGCAGCCCTCTAGCACTTGCCAGGACTTTTTTACAGCCATTTTTGTGCCGAAAAGTTCGGGTCCCCATTGACTCCAATGGGGCTCGGGGTCCGGGGTCAAGTTTGGGTAACGTTCGGTACCGAACCCAAACTTTTTCGTGAAGTTCGGCTGGACCCGCCGAACCCGAACATCCAGGTGTTCGCTCAACTCTATCCCTTTATCATTTTTTTGGGGGGAGTTGGAAGGGGGACAAGTGGTAAACAGTAAAATATGGTGTGCTTTGCAAGTAATTTGGAAGGAAGAGCATTGAGTCTAACTAAATAGTCTAAGAGAGTCTCCTAAGATAAATAAAATTTGACAAACAACATTTTAAATGTTGAAAATTCACATTAGTTCTTTTTTGTGCAGGTAACATGGAAAAAAGGTTGGAAACCATAACCTCCGTAATAATGATACTACTTAGTTTAATCTTATTTCAAGTTAAATACAGGAGTAGTGCATGTTCAAATGTGAAAATATGATTTTCAGTTAGCTTACTGAATATGGTAAAGCTGTGTTGACTTAAATCAAGTGCAACTAAAATCAATTACAACGAAACATCTTGTTTTGCTAATTGTTTGTGAATATGTTTAAAACGGAGTTCCACCTAGAAATTTATTTTTTTTTGGCATCCACTCTTTTAATACTAAATAGATGTAACCTTTTGTTTCCTTACTTTCAAACCGCCTAGTAATTACATTCATTTTTTACTCACAATTTTGTTTCTCTCACTGCTGGACTTTTCCATTTTAGGTGAGGGCATCTGAAGCTCATCCGTAGTCTCCTGGCATCTCTTCCTGAAAGAAGTGTTTGGTGGGTAACCATCATGCACTCCTCGATCTCAGTCCGCCTTAAATCGTGTCATTTCCTGTCTGGAAATAACACAATTTTACAGTACAGGGAAGCCCACTGACTCCTGAGAAATGATGAGTCACATCTCACAGGAGGCCAAGGGAAGCAGGAAGTGAGGAGAAGAGCCTAGGACCTAATAAGGGCAGATTACAGAGACCACCTAGCAACAAGCAACTTAGGGTCAGTATAAAATGTTTTTTCCTTCAAAGTCTATATAGGCAAAGGACTTGAATGATGTAAAAAAAATTGACTCGGTGGAACTCTGCTTTAAGGAGTCTAAAGCCCTGTATACACAGGCCGAATGTCAGCCAACATTGGTTGGTTCAATAAAAACCAGCCAAAATTCAGCACTCAGTCCAACAGAAGCCAGCCGCTTGGCTGGCTTCTGTTGGAAAACCAGCAGCCATCCAGCTGGGGGAAATTGCTGTACTAACTTCGGATCGAGGACAGGTTTTTTTTTCATTAGACCTACTGGATTTAATAGAGGAAAACGAATAGTGTGTACCAGGTTTTAGGTCTCATTCACGCTGGGTGTATAATACTGTACAGGTGTTCCTTGTATCCCAGTGCAGGCAGTTCCATTGATGTCTATTGGGATACAATAGCTACATGAACACACGGCTCTTCATGGCTGTACATTATTATACACCTAGATGTCACTTGCAGAAAAATAGGAGGCAAACCAGATAAAGGACAAGTTATTTTGCACAAGAAAAGAGCAGCAATGATCAGTCATTAAAACAGGAAGCACAAAGGTTTACACAAAACTAAAGAACAGAAGTATAAAAAGCACACCAAAATTAAAGTAAGAATGCACACACCTCTTGTATTTTGACAACATTTTCTTATCCTGGAATTTATTCCCTGCACTGCTGTTGTCCCTAACAAATTTAATGCATAGAAATAATCTCTAACAGTGTGATGACTATGCTGACAGCTCTCCTGCTATTTATCTTGAATTTTAACATAATTTATTTTAAAGTGTTTGTCAACCAAAAACTATTTTTCCATTTTTTGGTAGTGTGAAGACCTTGGATCTCCATTATTAAGATCTCTACTTACTTCTTGCCCTGTTGCCAACATTTAACTACAGTAATTAAGGGAAATAAGCAATGGGTACATACATTCACATACAAATCAAACAGTGATTTTAGCCTTTCCCTACCCTCCTTGTATTTGTATCTGTGTTTTTTGCTGGAGAGCTCCTCGCTTCACTGCTCAGGTAGAGACATTCACTTTAGTCCTAGTACCCTAGCTGCTGATAAAGCCTAGTACACCCAGGCTAAATATAGGCCAGTTCAACAGAAACCAGCTGATATTCAGCCTGTGTTTACGGCAGTCTGTCTAACAGAAGCCTACCGAACATCTGGCTTCTATCGAAGGAGTCATGCCAGATAAACATCTGCTTATTGGCATTCATTTGGCATGATTTTTGCAAAAAGCACACTTTTTTGGAGGGATGTATGACTTTTTGGAAGCAATGGATTACTTATAGCTTCATGGTATTGGTCCAGGGGGACAAGAATTAAGCCTGGTACAAACTATCCAATGTTAGTACAGCAATCTCCCGGCTGAGCTATTGTGTTCTGAGAGGGGGACTGCTCCCCCTAGGACACACCAGTCAGCGATCACAGCCATTGGCTGAGAGTGCTGACCGGATGTTTTTCTAGTATGAGCTCTTCGGATGCAGATCAGCAGATGTTTTTCTTGCATGAGTTCTGACTGAACTCCTCAGTTTTTTTATTCAGCCCACTGGGTTGAATGAAAAAAAGACTGATAGTTTGTACCAGGCTTAATTATTGTCCCCTTGGACTAATTCCATGAAGCTATAAGTAATCCATTGATTCCAAAAAGTCATACACCCCCCAAAAAAGTGTGCTTTGTGCAAAAATGTAATGCAAATTCCCAAAGTCAATAAAAGTCCAACATCTACATTAAATGTTCTCTTATGTGAAAAATGATTCCTTCTTCGCTTATAAAAATTTTAAACTCTCACCAGATATTTCCCCCCCCCCCACCCCCCTTCAACAAACAGTGTGTCATGCAACATTTGATGAAATAACAGCCATATGCTCCAGATATGCTACTTCTTCACCAAATCAGTGCTCGTCCTTTACTCTTTCCCATACATCATCCACGGAATGTTCCCAAAAGAAACAAAACTATAAAAAAAAATCTTATACATCAATACAGTTGTGCTCCCAAGAATTAATAATCTTAAAATGCAATTGTGAAAGCATTGAAGTCATCGTGTGAATTCTCCCCTTGTGTCACCCACCGCATGTAGATGTCCTCTTACCAGATATACTGCCCTTCTACTCCAGGTCACAATAAGGCACAAATCAAGCCGACCCTTTATGCTCCACCTTTAAGATGGGCAAGCTTCCTAAATCTCCTTATGGTACTCAAATGAACAAGATAAAAGAAAGCAAAAATCTCATGGTGCATAGTTTCCAACAGTCCCGATTTGGCCCGCAAATTCCCAGTCTGAGGCTGTCTTGGCCAGAATCCCAGAAAATCGGTTTTGTCTCAGTAAGGAGCGGACTGGGCCAGGGTGTCTAAACCCCATAACATAATTCACACCGATCCGCCGTCACCTGGTGTAACCCCAGGCTGCCCACATAGTAAGCTGGGTGGGCTGGTAGTTGGGACTAATGATAGAGGAAGAGGGACGGATGTAACAGGCAAGTTCAGTCAGCTACTGGCTGAGGAGGTAGCAGGAGGTGGGCTGTAGCGCGTCCCAGCCAATGGGTGCACTAGCACCATTATAGGCCATGTTCATGGAGCTGCACTATGTTAGTCATCTCAAACTCTATTTAACCACACCCCCTTTAAGCCATGCCCATTATTTAGTGTAATTAAAACCACACCCATTTTTCACTGCGGTGCACTTCACACCAAGTTTTTTAGCTCCCACTACACCACGCCTACAAATGAATGCCCTGTCCCTAATTAAAAGAATACTCCGTCTAGAGACAAAAGAGTGTCCCTAAAAATGTTTTGAGAATGTTGGCAACTATGATAGTGCAGTATTATCTAAAACCTCTAAGCAGGTTTTGAAGTACTTTTTACACTTGCTGAGTTTTTTAATACGGAAAATGTATTTGTATATACTTATTTTTTTTGAGCATAGCATAAAGTTATTTTTTAGGCAGGATTATATCTTTTTGACATCACTGGGGTGGGTATTTGTTTTTGTATGTTCACTTATTCACTATAGCATATACAGTACAGTACATGTTTCATGTAATGAGAGTTCTTTGCCATGAGGTGCCATGTTGAACTTCCAGTGACCAGTATGAGAGAGTGAGAGCGATAACACCAAATTTAACACACCTGCTCCCAATTCACACCTAAGACCGTGTAACACCGGGGAGGAAAAATGGCTAATTGGGCCCAATTTGGACATTTCACTTAGGGGTGTACTCACTTTTGTTGTCAGTGGTTTAGACATTAATGGCTGCTTGTTGCGTTATTTTGAGGGGACAGCAAATTTACACTGTTATACAAGCTGTACATTCTCTACTTTACATTGTAGCAAAGTATAATTTCTTCAGTGTTGTCACATGAAAAGATATAATAAAATATTTACAAAAATGTGAGCAGTGTACTCACTTTTGTGAGATACTGTATGTTTACAACAAAATGGTGGTGACATGCTATCATTTTAGTGTGATTTGTACAACACCATCTGTTAAACTATGAGCACCCATCCATTACTAAGATAGAACACTGAAAAGAATGTGGTCCTCATCCTGTGATTAACCAGAGATATTTCACACACGTCGCCTGTACTGATAAGACATTAACAAATATGTAGTACATATCTTCCCTGTATAGGTGAAAACACCTATACTTCCAGATACCCTGGGCTGTGGTTGTGGGGGTGTGCGGGCAGGGAGCTTATTGGAATCTGGAAGCCCCCTTTAATAAGGGGCCCCCAGATCCCGACCCCTCCTATGTGAATTAGTATCAGGCACATCGTTCCCCCAAAAATTCACCAAAAGTGTCAAAAAAGAAAAAAAAACACAGGAGACAAGTCCATTATTACAAAAGAAAAAAGAAGAATAAGTGCCCCCATTGTAATCCATCGTCAATCACGGTGAGCGACAGACCCGAAAACCCCCCCAAAAAAACCAAACAGCTCCTCCTCCATGGGAGGGCTCCCGCCGACTGAGCTCTCTTTAGTTTGACGTTTTATTTATAGTGAAGGGCGGGGCCACCCAGTAACATAATTGAGCAACCCACCCCTCTGACGTCATATGATATCAGAAAGGAGCGGGGTCACCCGTACGGCACCCGGTGGCCCCGCCCTGCACTATAAATAATACGTCAAAACAAACCCAGTGCAGACAGCTGCAGCCCTCAGTGGAGGAGGAGCTGTGCGCGCAGTCTGCGCGCAATGAATTATTGGGCGCTCCACAGCGACGAAGTCGCTGCAAATGCCCCATAATGTTCTACATTTGATAAACGGGTGAACGCCCAATGTTCGAGTCAAACTTACATTTGACTGGAACCGTGGGCCCATCCCTAATGAGCATCCATTCATTACTAAGATGGGATCACGGAAAAGAATATGGTCCTCATCCTGTGATTAACCAGAGATATTTCACACGTCATCTGTAATGATAAGACATAACAAATATGTAGTACATATCATCCCTGTATAGGTGAAAACACATAGCCTTTCAGATATGTAATTAGCTCGGGTCCCCCCACTATGTACATGCCTGCAGTTTCTCATGGTACCAGCACTTTTCATTTTCAAACATGGTGGTTATATGCCACTCTCATGATAAATCAGGTACTGCTTAGCATTTGGTTAAAAACATTTTTGGTGATAGGAGTGGATTCTTTATCAATTGTTTAAAAAGTATTTAAGAACATATGTTAATACCTGCAGTATTTGTCCCACTCTAGCCAATAGGACACAGTCTAGTCATATTCTACCTGTTGAGTGGCTTTATCTTCCATCATGCCATCTATCTTCTGCAGCTGCCTCCCCACTTGATAGATCACTTGGAATGCTGGTATCTTTTTCTTTTATGAATGGAGATGAATGCATGCCTGCAAAACACAAAAAAATGCTCTTGCTATATAAACCATTTAATGTGGTTTCAATCCAATTACAATGTCTTTTATTGTCAAGCACATTTTTACTGTAACATTCAACTAGTGTTATTTCTTGCTGTCTCTGCGCTTTCAATTTATTTGTCTTCTTTGTAGCATTCTCTATTTTCTGTTTTTAACCCAAAATATTTCATCCAGAAAAGCTATACAGCTGTCTCTATAGAGATTATTTGTCAAGTGTACCCAAAGTGTCAGGTGATGCTTCATCTTGCGCAATGTAATGCTCGGTACCATTTTGGTGGTGGGATAAACAGTTGCAGTAAATTTATACATTAAAGAATACTGTTTTGTATGCTTTGAAAAAGTCACATGGGGTTATAAGTTACAGTTTAATGTTTGATACAAAAAAATTTAGATTTTACAGTAGGCACAGTTGACAAAGGCCTGAAAATATGCTGTAAGCAAATTTAAATGCATTGATTATTTATTACAAACAGACTAAGTCCCAGTTGGAGGACTAAAACACAGCTAGATAACATTAACCTATCCCCTGCTGACCATTCATTGTTTACACATAACTGGAGAAACCATTTTAAGGAGTGAAACAATATTCATGACTGTGGCCCATTCATTAAGGAGAAGCTGTGTTAAATCAATAATGGTCATTAAGTAGCTAAGTGATTTTGCTGGCTCCTAGTGAATTGGTAAGCTGTATCATAGTGACTATAGACGGTTGAAAAGAGCACATTTTAAATTCCAGACATGTATAAAAGCCAAGGTGATGTCATTGCTTTCAAGTGAACTCCAATGAAGAAACAAGCATCCACGAGGCACTGAGACTTTGATGTGAATTCATACAAAGTAGTGAGAGCACAAAAACATACGGAGAGCTTGCTGGCTCAGGTTAGGCTGCCCACAACTGGCAAGGTTACACTGGTTTATATATGTTATATATGTACTGTATGTTATCCATGAGTTTCTGTGATTGTTAGGCCTCATGCACATGGGCAGGAAAAAATGCCACTGCTAGAAGCGTATTTTTTAAAGTGGATGTAAACCCGATTCATAAAATATGAGCTGGGCACATATATCTGCAGTGTTTTCTTATCACTTTTAAAGCACTAACTCCAGTGGCTTTCTCCTGCTCAGTCCTTCTGTTATCAGCATGATAACTTCTGACAAGTTCTCCATCACAGGAGATAAAACCAAGCTGAATTTTGTGTCAGGGAGGTTGCTATAAATAGATTAGCAGACAGCTAAACTGTTCACAGAACAGCTCTAAGGGTCTCTGTCTATGTGGAGTGGGGGTGTGTGCCTTTCTTCCAATCTGCTGTCTTGGCTGTATGCCCATACTTCACTCCCAGTGGTGAAAGGGAAGAGAAAATCTCTAACACAATGTGAACTTTCTAAAGAATATATAAAGCTGAAGACAGCAGATATGCATGTAAAACTTATGTAGGGAGATTTCTTTTTTCGCAATTATATTTTATTGAATAGTTTTCAACATTAAAGAGCATTTACAAGACATTGAAGTACATCAAAGCAATTAAACAGATGCAAAGTCAAACAGAACGTGACTGACAGTAACAGGCCAATCAAAGTTTTCAGAAAATATCTATGAAGAACACAAAGCTGAATAATGGAAATAAGTAAAGTGGTTACAAACTCAAATCAGACTTATTGTCCTCCAGGCGTACATTAATGTAGTGGAAGTCTAGGTATACTTCAGGAAGTTGCAGGATCAGCTCCATTTGTTGAGGTATCCCATGATGTCCACATTTTATTAAATTGTGGGATAGACTCCAGATCTGAGGTCTTCAAATGAGGGGGATTCAGGGGATAACTGTGGGTAATTTAACTGAAAAAACAGTACTCTATGCTGATGATATGGTTATTTTTTTTCGCGATTTGGATATATCTTTGACTTCGGCATTAGGGATTTTAAATACATTTGCCAAGTTTTCAGGTCTAAAAGTCAACTGGGGCAAATCCAAGATTCTCCCGCTTAGGACGCCTTCTCCTGGCTGCAGGGTTCCAGCTAGCTGCCCACTAAAACAGATGGACAAGATTACATTTCTAGGTGTGCACATATTCAATACAATGTCAGATTTTATTACACTCAATGCCACTCCACTGTTGTCAAAGTTCAAAGCCAGGTTGCATGCATGGCAGAACTTGCCGTTGTCGCTTATCGGTAGGATGGACCTGTTGTATATGAAATTCTTGCCTTTGTTTTTATATATATTTTGAAATTTGCCTGTTTGGATACTGATATATGTATTCAGGAAAATAGACCAACTTGTTACGACTTTTTTGTGGTGGGGGCACCCCCCGAGGATTAAGCTCAGGGTGTTGAAACTGCTATGGAGGCGGTCCCTGATTTTTATCGTTATTTCTTGGTCTTTGCTCATAGGTGGATAAGGTCTCAAGAGAATGTTGTTGCCATTACTCTAGAAGTGGCCATTGTTGGCTCCTATGAGGCATTGGCACATCTTCTTTTACGCGGCAATAGGGCCCCATATGTGCAAAAGAAGGAAAAATGACTGCGCTACCTAGAAATTAAACCAAAAAAAGAGCTTGTATAGTGGGAGAATTATTGATTTACCCTGGAGTTGGGCCCTTTATTGATGCATGCCAACACTTTGTTAGCTTTTCTTGCAGCAGCTTGGCATTGCATGTCACTGCTGAGCCTGTTCTCTACTAGGACCCCTTGGTCCTTTTCCATCCTAGATTCCCCCAGAGGCTCTCCTCCTAGTCAGTATTTTGCATTCATGTTCTTGGTACCCAAATGCATTACCTTACATTTTTCTACGTTAAATCTCATTTGCCACTTGTCTGCCCATCCCATTCATTTATTCAGATCTTCTTGCAAGGTTTCCACATCCTGTGGAGAATTTATTGCTCTGCTAAGCTTGGTACCATCTGAAAATATTGATATTGAGCCTTTCCCCCATCCTCCAAATCGTTTATGAATAAATTGAATAGGAATGGTCCCAGGACAGAACCTTGGGAAACCCCACTTTCTAAACTCCCCATTTATTGCCACCCTCTGGACTCGCCCCTGTAGCCAGTTTTCAATCCAGGTGCTCACCCATTGAACCATGTTGAGGGACCTTAGTTTGTACAGTAAACATTTATGGGGAACTGTATCAAATGCTTTTGCAAAATCCAGATACACCACGTCTACAGGCCTTCCCTTATCTAGATGGCAGCTCACCTCCTCATAGAAGGTTTGTAGATTGGTTTGGCAAGAATGATTCTACATGAAACCACGTTGATTACCGCTAATGATACCGTTCTCGTTACAATAATCTTGTATATAATCCCTTGTTATTCCCTCAAAGAGCTTGCAAATTATTGATGTTAAGGTAACTGGTCTGTAGTTCCCAGGGATATATTTATATATTGGTACTACGTTGGCTTTCCTCCACTCAGCTGGTATCATACCAGTCAGAAAACTGCTCTTAAAGATTAGGTACAAAGGTCTGGCAATAACTTGGCTAAGTTCCTTAAAGACCCTTGGGTGTAAGCCATCTGGTCCCAGTGACTTATTAGTGTTCAGTTTTTCAAGCCTATTCCTGATTTTATCCTCAGTTAGCCATGAGGGTGATTCCTGTGACATGTCGTGAGGACCAGCATTGTAGTCCTGAATAATTGATCCCCCCCCCCCCCCCGTTTCCTTTGTGAATACTGTGGAGAAAAATGAGTTTAACACCTTTGCCATTTCTCCATCCTTTGTAACCAGATTACCTTCATCATTCTTTATGGGGCCAATATGATCTCACCTCCCTCTCTTACTGTTTATATATTTAAAGAATTTCTTGGGATTCTTTTTACTCTCCTCAGCTATGTGTCTTTCATGTTCTACCTTAGCTGCTCTGATTGCACCTTTGCATTCCTTACGGCGTGTTTTATAAATATGAAAATCTGACAGAGACCCCTCAGCCTTCTGTTTTTTGAAGGCCTTCTCCTTTGCTTTTGGTTCCATAAAGTTTTATTAAGCTTAATAAAAGGAACAGTATATAACAACAAATCAATGCAAGGGACCACAATACAGCATTATATCAAAAATTACACATGTTGTGTGACAATAAACATATCTACGCTTGTGCGAACATATTTATATTCTTTACGGGTCTTCATTTCCTTAAATTATTTTGCGGCCTCAAGTGTTATCTGTGTATTTCTGTTTTAAGGAGAAACAGAGGTAACATAGGTATCTGATAATCTCACTTGTGGGGGCGGTGTATGGCCCTTTATCAGTTAGCAGTCGGTAATACTGTTATCTGAGGACAAGAAAAATTTGGTGAAATAGGGGTGTTGGAAGTAAATAGGGAGGCAGGGGGGGAGGGAGGGAGAAGGCAGGGGGAAAGAGTTGGATTTGGGGAAGGGGGGGGGGGGAGGATC
>BLSH010056887.1:33187-48515 GCA_018402905.1 Glandirana rugosa | reverse complement strand
AGTTCTTTCCATGCTTCTGGAACGGCGAACTCCTGGTACCATTCCGGGACAGGAATGGCCGGAAGGCCTGTAAATTCAAAGAACTGCGGGAGGTCTACGGGTGTGTGCATGGTGAAGGATCGACCCTGTATTGTAACACAGAGACCAAATGGAAATCTCCATTTGTATATTATGTGACGGTCTCTCAGCGCTGATAAAATGGGCCGCAATGCCCTCCTGTGGTTCAGGGTGATTTGGGAAAGATCTTGGAAGATTTTGACTTCAGATCCATTAAAACGAATGTCTTCTTGCTCTCTGGCTCGGACAGCTACTTCCTCTTTTAGCTTATAATCCGTGAAACAGCATATAATGTCTCTCGGGGGGTCACCTTCTCTACCCCTAGGTCTTAGCGCCCTGTGTGCTCGTTCGAAGTCCACTGGGGCGTCTTGTGCTCTTTCTGTGATGTTGTTCACAAGCGATTGGAGGGCAAGTGGGATCTGGTCGTGTTCCACCGTCTCTGGAATTCCTCTAATCCTTAAGTTCCTCCTGCGACCACGATTATCGAGATCTTCCAGGCGTCTCTGTAATTCTATCATGTGAAGCTGATATTTTGTTCCATGTTGTTTCAGCTCTTTTATATCCTCATCGTGGCGACCTGCTGCCCGCTCCACTTCTTCCAGTCTGTCTGAGACCCCCCGCAGTTCATCCTTCAGTTCGTGTACTGCATCGTTTAGGGCTCCTTTAATATCTGAGGCAATGTGTTGAAGGTCCGTCATCTTAGGAACTTGTTGTAGCAGGTCGAGCAGCATATCTTGGTCTACTTGTGTTTTCCTGCTGGGTGTCCCCTCTACTTGCTTTTTCGTCTGCTGGTTTATGGGCAAGGCGGGAAGACGAGGGCTCGTTTGCTGTAGTAGGTTGAGAACGAAACAGTTCCGGGAGATTTCGCCCCTGTTGTTGGTGTGGGGTATGTGCAAAGGGCAGTTGGCGCCCGATTTTGCCCATCCCCTCCGAGACTTCACTGTAGCGGCTTAGTGTTCCCCCTGCGGTGCCAAAGCTCCTATTTTCAGGCGGCCATCTCAGCTATGTGTTGGCCGCGTCCCCAGGGTTCTTTGTTTGAGATAGTAGCCCCCAGCAATTGTTGCGGTATCTGGGGCTGGTTTAAGCAGCGAGGGTATTCAAAGGTGTCTGCTGTATTGGGAGGGATTTACCCCCCTTTTTCTCTTTCCCTGTTTACTCTTTTTTTTTTTTTTGTTGATAATCCAGAGCTCCCAGGGACTGACATAAGGAGTGCCGAGTGGAAGGGTTTTCTGGGTGTTTGTCTCTGCAGCAGCCCCGGGGGCCCTCGAGGGAGTCCGTACGGGCTGTGTGATTGGAAGGCTGGTGTAGAAAGATGGCTATCCCTGAGGTAAAGCTGCAAGAGTCTTTTGTGTTGTCACAGAGGTAGTAGGGTGCAGTGTGTGGGAGTGTCCTTTTTGGTCTGCTTTAGTGATGGAGTATAAACTGTGGGTGTACCAAGATGGCCGCTTCTGTGTCTTATGTGAGGAGTGGGGGGTTTGGGTGGACCAAGATGGCCGCCGTTAATGCCTTGGGGGCCTTGTCACAGTTTCTGTACTTCCTAGTGGGCTCTGGACACTACACTGCTAATAGATGGCCCTTGGGGACGTAGTCCAGCAGACCCCTAGAGCCTTAGAGGGTGGATGGGCCGGGTATAGGGTGAAATTCGGTCCGCGGCTGGCTGCCGCTCCTAGGCCTCAGATCGCCGCTTCAAGGCCGTGGGTGTAGCGCTGTTTTAACAGCTATGGAGGGCTTTGTTGAGTCTCCCCTGGGTGCTCGGTGGTGTCTGGGGAGGTGGATTGGTGGCGTGTGGGCCGTAGAAGACGAGGCCCGTGTCCCCGCGGCTAGGCCGCAAAAGCCGGGGGCTAAATTTTCGATTTGCGGAGCGGAACCTCCGATCCGCGGAAGAGTGGCCTTGCAGCGAAGGGTAGGGGACGGGGAGGCTGATGATGTTGATAAAAGCCTCTTACCCGGGTCCCAGGCTGTCGGATGCGGGCGGATTGGCTTTTATGTTCGGAGCCCTGTTGTCTGGCGTCTGCTCCCGTCTTCGTCCAAGCCACGCCCCTTCTCCTTTGCTTTTATGTGTGCCTTTATGTCGGATGCCATGTTATGCCATCCTGGTCTTTAAATTTATTTCCCGTTGGGATACACTGGCTAATACCTTTGTTTAGCATGTTCTTGAAGCACTCCCATTTTTCCTCCGTGTTCATTATTCCTAGAATTTTATCCCAGCTAACATCTTCCAGCAAGGAGCGTAGTTTATGGAAGTTGGCTCTCTTAAAATTCAGTGTCTTTGTATTCCCCTTATGTTTCCTATTTGTATAATTTGTACTGAAACGAATTGACCTGTGATCGCTATTTCCTAGATTGCCCCTTACTTCCGCGTCTGTGATCAGGTTTGTGTTGTTAGTAATCAGAAGGTCTAATAATGCTTTTTCTCTTGTTGGTGCATTTACCATTTGACTCATGAAATTGTCCTGCAGGGCATTTAGGAAATGGCGAGCCTTAGCTGAATGTGCAGTAACTTCCTCCCAGTCAATATCTGGATAATTAAAATTATAATAACACTTCCCATCCTAGCTGCTATTCCAAATTCCGATAGGAGGTCCAGCTCCCCCTCTGATTAGGGGGCCTATAGCATATTCTCAGTATTACTTTCCCCCTGGTCTTATCCCTTTGTAGCTCTACCCATAAGGCTTCAACTTTCTCCCTAGATCCACTAGTAATGTCATCTCTCACATTTATTTGTACGTCATTTTTTATATACAGGCATACCCCTCCCCTTTTTTGCCCTCCCTATCCCTGCGATATAGGGAATACCCCTGAATGGTAGCCAGCCAATCATGAGAGCTGTTGAACCAAGTCTGAAATTCCCACAAAATCAAATTCCTCCTCGTACAATAGCAACTCTAGTTCTCCCATCTTGTCTGCCAGACTCCTGGCATTAGTGAACAAGACACGTAGTTTTGTCGGGACACCTACTGTTTCTCTGCTGAGTATTCCTCGTTTGCATATAGGACTTGTTACACTACTTGCCTCGGGTTTGAATTCTTTATTCGGCCTACCACTCCTACCCCCAATACTACCCCCTGAACTCTGTTCCACTCTGGCTATTACTAAGTCTGGACCCTCCCCCCGTTGCCTAGTTTAAAACCCCCTCTAACTTTTCGGCCATCCTCATTCCCAACTGGTCTGCCCCTTCCCCATTTAGGTGCAGCCCATCCCCTCTATAGAGCTTGTAACCGATTGAGAAATCGGCCCAGTTATCCAGGAATCCAAAACCAGCTCCTCAGCCACTTGTTGACTTCCCTAATCTCCTGCTGCCTCTCTGGTGTGGCTCGAGGTACTGGTAGTATTTCTGAGTATACTACCTTGGAGGTCCTAATCCTCAATTTTGCTCCTAGGTCCCTGAAATCTTTTTTAGGACACTCCACCTACTTCTAACTTTGTCATTGGTGCCAACATTGTGTCTTCCCCAGCCCCTCCCAGTAGTCTGTCCACCCGATCCGTGATGTTCCGAACCCGAGCGCCCGGTAAACAGCATACAGTTCGGTGCTTCAGGTCTTTGTGACAGATTGCCCTCTCTGTGTTTCTAAGAATTGAGTCCCCTACCACCACAATCTGTCGTCCCTTTCGCCTGGCTTCATCCCCGTCCTCGCTGGAGGAGTTACTCCACTGGCAGCTAGGGGCGCCACTCTGCTCCAGCAAGGTTGATTCCTGACTGGTTTCTGAAATATCACACAACTGTGTGTACCTGTTGGGATGCTCTAGCCCAGGATCAGCCTCCCTGACTCTTTCCTTTCTACCCTTCCTAACCGTCACCCAACTACTCTGGTGCCTGCACCTTTATGTCTCCACCCGCCTCTGTGCTGGCCCCTGCCGACACCTGCTGAGTACGATCCCAACTCTCCTAAAGTATGGAGAGTCGTCTCAGTGTTGACAGTTGCTTCCTTAGATTCAGAACCTGGGCTTCCAGGGAAACAGCAGTATTCGTCCTCAATCGCATGATCAAGAAATGCATACATGCGACAGGATGTACACCAAGTCCCTTCTTCACACCCGCCGGGCATCGTACCTATTGATTTACTGGGGACTGTTAATTATGCTCTATCCAATTAACAGTACACGTGTCCTCACAGCACGCTGTACTCACGCCACACTCGGTACTCACGCCACACTCGGGTACTCACGCCACACTCCGGTACTCACACAACACCCAGTTACTCACATTATATACTCAGGTACTCACACTATATTACTCAGGTACTCACCCAATACTCAGGTACTCAGACCCTATACTCAGGTACTCATGCTATATTACTCAGGTACTCGCCCAATACTCAGGTACTCGCCCAATAGTCAGGTACTCGCCCAATACTCAGGTACTCACCCGGTACCCTGGTACTCATATGATACTCAGGAACTCACTATGCTCAGGTACTCACTATACTCAGGTACTCACAGAATACTCAGGTACTCACTATACTCAGACACTCACTATACTCAGGTACTCACAGAATACTCAGGTACTCACTACTCAGGTAATCACAGAATACACAGGTACTCACAGAATACTCAGGTACTCACATACACTGTCAGTCAATTGTTATGGAATGTGTCTCTGTGTCACTCTGTACAGCCTCCCCTTGTAATCTGACACTTTGCAGGAATCAGTCAGTTAGTCGGTCACCTTTAGTCCCGCCACCCCTCCTGTCAGTCACCCCCCCTGGTCCACAGATACACTCACCTGCTGCCTCTCCTTGTCAGCTTACTGCCTCCCGATCCCCCCTGCCGCCACTCTTGGTCACCGGGTCCGGTCTGCCACCGCTCGGTCACGGGGGGGTTCACTCCCGGTCCTTGAGTCACCTGCTGCCTCCTCCTGGTAGTCGGGTCACCGGCCGCCTACTCCCAGATCTCAGGGCCCCTCAGTCACAGTGGGTGATGGGTGGGCCACAGTCTGGAACTCAGCCCCCCCCACACACACACGCTGCTTCAGCCCCTGCAGCCCTGACTGTCTTTCAACGTCAAAGCTGTCAGCACCACAGCACCACCAAGTGGCAGGACGTTAGATCTCCCAGTGGCAATGAACAAAACAATATGATGTACAAGCATGGGATGTCACTCAAAGTTTGAAGCATAGACATTACACCAATCCAAAAGAGTTGAATCTGTGCACATTGTCAAAAAATGTGAAAGAGGGAGCCTACAGGGAAGCCACACCTCCAGCAGAGAGAAGGTGCATAGGGCTAATGCTTGTGTAAAATTTCAGGAGTCCTATACCAGAACATGAGCACCTTAACAGCAGTCGTTCTCTGCGTCATGCATCTGGAGGAACTGAAGGCAGAAGACCAAATTTGTTTCCAACAAGGGAGAGAGATTGGCTTTTGTAAAATGTGAGACCATTTCTACATATATGCATGGGTCGTGTCAGAGAGGGAGATGGCCTCATGCAGGAGCTTGTAAATGGTGGAGATTAAGGCTTCATGCACACAGGACTTTAAAAAAATCGTCCAAAAAACGTCAGTAGCTTATAAGTGATTTTTTCAGCTTTTACCAGCGTTATACTGACAGCGTTTTTTCGTTTTTAAAGGGCCAGGGTTTTTTTTTTTCAATTGATCTAAAACGTCCAAAAAATGGTGGGGATCAATGTTTTTGAGCATTTTTGAGCGTTTTGGGCATTTTTGAACATTTGAAAGTTTTTACATCTGAAAAACGTCTCTCAGAACCCTCTGCTCTTGTTTTTTTACAGCTCAAAAATGTCACTGCTAAAAACAGTTGATAACAGACTATGTGTGCATGAACACATAAGATAACATGATGGAGGGTTTATTGACTGTAGAAATAAAAGTCTGCAGCTAAAAACAACTGCTGTAAAACAGTCAAAAAAAGTCCTGTGTGCATGAGGCCTAAATGTAGTTGATAAGGTCCATGGGCGCATGCTAGTTCAAATTGATTTGGTTTTTCTGGTGTAAGTGACAGAGATAAGCATGAGAGATAGTGTTTGATTTGAAGATAAGAGTAGCGTAGATGTGCAGGGATCTGGTGTTTATTCCGTATATCTGCAAAGGACAAAAACCTGCAGGTCACCAGGTGCACAATGTGGCAAAGTTAAAATAGAGTAGCATGAGTCCCAGGAAACATTCATCTAATGGACAAACTGTCTGGTATTAGGAGATTAAAGAGTACATTAATTAGAGGCAGGCATGGTGAAGAGAGAGAGTACCTTTTGGAAGCGGTGCACCAGATCTGCAATGAGAACAACATCGATTCTAGACACGTTTTTCAAACCCTTGTCCTCATGAAGGGATGGAGACCAAATTAGAGAGCATGTAGGTACCGAGTACAGTACGCCTGTTTCAATCCCCATCTACCTATTAGGGGCAGCCTGACTATGGACATTTTCAATATGTTTATCCTACCCAGCAATGAGATAGGGTAAGCATCCCATTGTTTCAACATATTTTGGATTTCCTTAAAAAGAGGAGGGTAGTTAGCATTGTATAAGGTGTGACAATTGGCCTTTGGATATACTCCTAGATACTTGAGAGCATGGGTGCACCATCTATATGGGTATGATTGTTTCAGGGTGTCTAGAAGGTCAGGTGAAAGAAGAATGGGGAGAGCTTCGGTTTTAGAGGTATTCATTTTATATCCTGATAGGGAACCAAATAGGGATAACAGTTTGTGCAACAAGGGGAAAGTTGTGAGTGGTTCCGTTAAGGTTAAAAGAATATCATCTGCAAAGAGTGAAATTTTGTATTCCCTTTGTCTCATCAGCACTCCCTTTATGTCTGGGTGAGCCCGTATAGCTGCAGCGAGTGGTTTCAGGCATAAAACAAAAAGGAGAGGCGATAAAAGACACCCCTGTCTTGTACCATTAGACATGGGAAACTTTTGTGACACTAATGCTGACATTTGAACCTGAAAAGTGGGGCTGGAATACAGCACCTTCAGTGCTTCCAGAAAAGGACCTTCAAATCCATAGTGGGATAGGGTGGTGAAAAAAAGGCCAAGAAAGCCTGTCAAATACTTTTTATGCATCTAAACTCAATATAAGAGCTGGGTGATTAATCCTATTTAGTAGCTCTATAAGATCAATGGTGCGTCTAGTGTTATCTCCAGCATGTCTTGTTTGAACAAATCATATCTGGTCTTAATCGATCATTTTAGGAAGTATAGTCCCTGACAAAAGTCTTGTCGCTTATCTATTTTGAAGAAACACCTGCTATTAACCTGACTTTTAATTAATCAATTGGTGTTAGAAATAGCTCATATGGAAAGCTAAAACCCTCCCAAATGACGTTTAATGCACTGAAATAAATTTGTTTCACTGAAAAAAGATTTATCATTTAATCAAGACAGAAAGGTCAAATTTTGGCAAGACAAAAGTTTTGTCGCCTATACAGAAATTGAACAAATTTACTGCAAATACAAAAATATGTCAGCAAATTAAGTAGTGGTGCTGTGAGATCAAAATGTAATATCTTGTATGACTTCCATGAACTTGAAGGACTGCATCCATGTGGTTTGGCAAGGATTCATACAATTTATTGATGAAATCATCAGGAATAGCAAAGAAAGCAGTCTTGCATGCCTCCCAGAGTTCATCAATATTCTTTGGTTTCGTCTTCCATGCTTCCTCTTTCATCCTATCCCACATATGCTCAATGATGTTCATGTCTGGTGACTGGGCTGGCCAATCCTGGAGCATCTTGATCTTCTTCGCCTTGAGGAACTTTGATGTGGAGATGGAAGTATGCGATGGAGCACCATCCTGCTGCAGACTTTGGCCTCTTTTATGGTTGGGAATATAAGAGGTAGCTAAGATTTCTTGTTATTTTAGACTATTGATGTTGCCTTCCACCCTGCAGATCTCTCGCACACCCCCATACTGGATGTAACCCCAGACCATGATTTTTCCGCCACCAAACTTCACTGTTTTCTGGGTGAATGTCGGATCCATGCGGGCTCCAGTAGGTCTCCTGCAATATTTGCGGCAACTGTGGTGTAATTCAACAGAAGATTCATCTGAAAAATCCACCTTCTGCCACTTTTCCAGCGTCCATCCTTTTAGCAGGCTATGGGCCTTGGCAAATGCCACACGGTTTTTCAATTGTCTTATGTTTAGTGCTGGCTTCTGGACACTGATTCGACCATGGAGGCCATTTTGAGGCAGAATCCGACAAACTGTTCTGGTTGACACGGGGACTTCAGGTGACCGGGTCTCGTGGAGCTCTGCTGCAGTGGAAAATGGGCTGGCCTTGGATTTTCAAGCCAACAAACGGTCGTCTCGAGCAGTTGTCTTGGGAGTTTCAAAAACGTCTCCAGTCTTTTCAAATCTTTTTTTTATCCTCTGTACTTGACACTGAGGCATATTGAAGGTGTCTGCCACATCAGCAGTGGATCTGGTCTTCAGCCTCTTGATAATCAAAACTTTAGTCTCAGGGTGAATCTTAGGCATGTTTGCAGAGGTCTAGTTGCAGTTGATGTGAAGGTCTAGTGTACTGGGGTTCTTTTTATACACACCTGAGACCTAATTGATCCATTATTAGTCACAGGTGAAGCTCATATGACAAGGCGACAACACTTATGTCTTTGCAAAAATTGACTCAATGGGCTTTACCAAGCTGTGAATATTAGAATACTTTTTGACAGTTTCATTTTGCACTGAAACATTATTACAAAAACTGTTGGGATTAAAATGAGTCATTTCTTGTAAAAAAATCTTGATTAGAAATATATTTCAGCGGCACTTCAGGTCAATTTGTACACAAGCGACAAGACTTTTGTCAGGGACTGTAATTGGGACAATCTATTAGCTATGAATTTTTGTAAAGATCTTATAATCTGAATTGAAAAGTGCAATAAGTCTATAGTTATCAGGAAGGGAGGGATCCTTACCGGGTTTGGGGATAACCATGAGAAAGGAATGTGAGAATTGGGGGTCTGGAGAATTTCCTTTAAGGAAGGAGTTGTATACCACTATCATATGTGGTGATAAGATGTGTTGGAAACTCTTGTAATATGAATAGACCGTCAGGGCCAGGAGATTTGTGGGTAGGCAATGTTTAAGGACCTCTATCAGCTCCTCAGGAGACATTTTCTCATTGAAGAACCAGTGGTCTGCAGCAGATAGTTTAGAAAGTTTTAGAGTGGAACAAAAAAGCTTCAAATGTCTCTTGATTAAATTTATAGTTATCGGTAGGGGAGAGGCAGTTATATTATTTATGATAAAAGTCCCCAAAACGCCGGACATTCTCTGGGGGGGGGGCAGTATGTGGAGGTGCCATCTGGTTGGGATAAGAAATCGGGAATTAATGGAAGGGGCATGGTTTGAGTTTATTCACTAAAATTCTGTGGGGTTTATTAGAGTATTCATACATTTTTTTTTTGGACCACATGAGGGATCTGGCCACTCTATGTGCGTGTATAGCTTTAAGTTGGTCATGTAAAAAGGTTACTTCTGGGAGACGAGCCATCGTGGGATCTTGAAGTAATTGTTTCTCTGAGGTTTTCAGCTTACTCACAAAAACAGTTTTTTTTTTAGCATTATTGTCTTTCTTTAACCACTTCAATACCAGGAACTTAGAACACTTCCTTACCAGACCAATTTTCAGCTTTCAGCACTGTTGCATTTTGAATGACAATTGCGTGGTTGTGTGACATTGTACCTAAACAAAATTTTTATAATTTTTTCCCCACAAATAGAGCTTTAGTTTGATGGTACCTTTGGGGTTTTCATTTTTTGCGCTACAAATAAAAAAGACTGAAAAATGTTTTTTCTTTTTTTTCGTCACAAAACTTTGTAAATAAGTACATTTTCTCCTTCACTGATGGGCACTGATGAGGCTGTACTGACGGGCACGGATGAGGCAGTACTGATTGGCACTTATGAGGCTGCACTGATGAGGTGGCACTTATATGTAGCACTGATGGGCACTGATAGGCGGCACTGATAAGGATTCCTTAGATCCCCTCCTTCAGGTTGTATAAAGCCTAATGAAGGGACCCAAGGAATCCTGAAAGCTTGCATCATTAACAAATGCAAAAATTTGACCTGGCCATTCACCCCTTTAAGTAAAAAATGACTAGTTGATCAAACAGCCACAATGTGCTCCAGGGTCTGAGTTCTGTCCTCCCAGATACAGAGGATGTAGAATCCAGCACTGGGGTGATGTACAGATGATGCACAAAGACAACTAACACAAACGTGGAACCCTGAACCCTAGCAGCCACTCTGAATGGGGGAGACATCTGACTGGTTGCTAGGAACAATTTTTTCCAGGGACCACTGTTACTAGGGCCTAAAGTTCCAGCATTTATTCTAGTCAGCCCCAGCTCCTCCCCAGCCCCCATGCTGGGACTCTTGGTAGTACAGCAGCCCTGCACTAGGTGGTGAGAGTCTGGGGGGGGTACTGGTCAGGACTGGTGGTGTGAGGTGACTCACCAGAAGAAAACATTGGTCTTAGCATAATAGGCCTTGGATTCTGCTTCTCTGAGAACTCTCCCCTCTGTGTAGGGGCTTACTGGCAAATACACCACCAACCAAAGGTGGGGTCACAGTGCTATATCACAGGGGCAATGATCATTAACATCATGGATGAGAACTCACCTCAACAGCTGCGTAGAACCCACAATAGCAAATAATAGCACTGTGACAACCAAACAACATGTGGAACATTATGTGACAGCCAGGCATGAGAGGTGCCTACCACCTAATCATACAAATTTGTCTACTCCAATATAAAAATTAAAGAGCAGGGAGAAATATTGAAAGTATAAGGAGCAACCAAAGATGGGTCTTGCTCTACCCCCTATGTGGGGCAGACCAGTGGTCTTTTAACCATTTCACCATTTTGTCATTACATTTGTCTCCTGCTATCGTCTTATCATGGGGACACACTCTTCCTGTTCCCGTGTGCACTTATGGCTTATGTTGCTTTGATTATATGTGTTGTCTTACCATTTTTAATGTGTACAAATAAACTTTGATTGTTTTTATAATTTGTTCTCCTCTTGATGAGTTGGTTGTCCCAATTTAAAGTCCCATTTAGGGGGTTCTTGCTCTGTTTTCCAAACACGAGGGATGGGGTCAGCCTAACTTTCATTAGGGTTACTTTGATAATCCGCCCAAGGAATTTCCCTCTTTTGTCAAAGATGGTTAAAGTGACATGAAGGCTCTGTGCAATGTTTTTTTTTTTGGGGGGGGGGTTTGCAGCACAGAAGGCTTTTTATCTTGATGCATAGAATGCATTAAAGTGAGAAACAGTGAAAAGTGAAGCTTTACAACCCCTTTAAGCAGTGTGGCGGATGTAATCTGTCAAGCTAAAATGAAGTTCAAGGCATGATCCAGCTGTTTAAAGAACATTCAGAGAGAAAGGGCAATAAACTTGTGCAGATAAGAACTTCCACGATCACTCCAAGATGCCATATATGAGGAGGGAGAGACACAGATAGCTAGAAAGTGCAGCGATGCTATAAGCACAATCAGGTCATCAAGTAAACAAACATCCATAAACACTCTTGTTCCTCCTAGTAGGTGCACCTGAGTGAGTTATTGAAGTCTTACCCTGGCTCTCAGGTGGCTCTCTCCTCCTGTCCTCGCTCTGTGTGTGGCAATAGATTCCCTGCCATTGATAGCAGTGAGCACACTTCCAGCAGCAAGTGTCACATGTCCATTATCTTAGTTGCTAATTCACTGATCCTCTGAGCTGGGAACTCAGTCTTCTCTCTTCCTGCCAATGAGAGTGGAGCAGGGGTGTGGTCTGGGGAGAAGGCAAACTAGGAGCTGTGGACTGGATTGCAGAGCTCAGCTGGGACCCTGGCAGACACAAGGCAGATTGAACCTGGATTCTATTTCCAGGATTTTAAGAATGTAAAATGCAGCATGTAAGAATACAGTTCATAGCAGGGAGATGCGGGTCCCCTGGAGCTGAATGCAGGGTTGCTATGGCAACTCCTGCACCCCTTCACGCTATGCTCATGTCACCAATCACATGCTTTAGGTAGCTTGTCAGGCATGGCCAAATCTAGAAAGATGGGGGAGTGGTCAGATCAAGTGGTCCAATCTCAGCTTTCACCACCTTGGTCAGGTGGGGGGTAGAGATTAAAAAAATATCTAACCTAGAATACATTTTGTGGGCAGGGGAGTAGAGAGTATATTGTCTACCGGCGGGGTGTTTAATTTGCCATGAATTCAGAAGGCGGTAGGATCGAAGAAGTTTGCGAAAAGATGTAGGCAGAGCCTGTGCCAGTTTGGAGATTTTGGGATTAAACAGGGTCTGTGTATCCTTTGTCATAGAGTGCACAACATTGAAATCCCCTCCAACTACTGTGAAGGTCTGTGCCATACCTTGCAAGGACCCCAAGGCCAAACTGAGAAAACCTATCTGGCCAATATTAGGAGCATAAACAGTCATAAGGGTTATAGGCATGGTCATATACTCCCATGAGAGAATCACAAAATGTCTGTGAGGGTCTAGACGAGAAGCTTTCACTCTAATGGGGGAAGAGCGCCTGATTAATATTGCTACCCCTGCTTTGCCCGTGGAGTCAGAGGCCACAAACGAGGTGGGATAATGTTTGGAGGCGAATTTAAAAGACCCCCAGGATGAAAGTGGGTCTCCTGGACCATGACCACATCAGCCCTGGAATTTTTAAACTCTTTCAAGGCCAGTCACCTTTTCTTGATGGAGTTGACTGGGCTATTAATATTCCTGGCTATGCTCTCTTTTGGAAAGACAGGGTAAAAAGGAAGGGTGGTGGTGTCTGTCTCTATGTGAGAAGTAATCTCAAAACGAGTGTGAATGAGAACCTAGTTGTTGGAGAGTGTGATGCGTCTGAAGCATTATGGATAAATCTGCATATGGGTGTGTGCACTACAAAGGTTATCATTGGAGTTTGTTATAGACCTCCCAGTGTTAAAGAGGAGGTGGAGACTCTGCTCCTTGCACAGATGGAAAGAGCTGCAAGGGCTGGGACACTGATAATAATGGGGGATTTTAACTACCCGGAAATTAACTGGAGTAATGGCACTGCTGGGACAGTTAAAGGGCAAAAATATATAAACCTATTACAATTACAACCTAGGACAATTTTATGGACCAGTTTATTGAGGCCCCAACTAGGAATGACGCTTTGCTGGACCTGGTAATCTCAAACCATTCAGAGCTTATTACCAATATTCATATAAAAGAACATCTGGGTAACAGTGACCATAACATGATTTCATTTAATGTAAGCTGCAAGCAACAAACAGACACGGAAAAGATAAAAACACTTAATTTTAAGAGAGCAAATTTTACAGCGGTGAGCGCTGCTCTCCAGGACTTAGACTGGGAGGGAATATTGGCATTGATGAACACAGAACAGAAATGGGAATTTTTCAAAAAGACTGCATGCCAACTCAATGTAAAGTATATTCTCATGGGGAATAATTTTAAAAGGTTAAAACTAAAACCTATGTGGCTCATGGCCAAAGTTAAAAAAATTGTAAATTATAAGAAAAGAGCATTTAAAAAATTGAAAAATGAGGGAACACTATCATCTTTTAAATGCTACAAAGAACATAACAGAATATGTAAAAAGGAAATCAAGGACGCAAACATTTGAAAAAGAACGACAGATTGCAAAAGATAGTAGGACAAACCCCAAAAAATTCTTCAAATATATTAATAGTAAAAAGGTCAGGTTTGAACATGTAGGCCCTTTACAAAATAATCTAGAGTGCGTGACTGAGGACAAAGAGAAGGCAAGCTTATTAAATATATTTTTCAGCTCTGTGTATACAAAGGAGCATGGGGGAGCTCATGTCCATAATGGGGGTGGTAGTGACACAGCCCCAAATGATCCACAATGGCTCAAAAGTGAAACAGTCCAGAAATATATAGACAGAATAAAGGTAGATAAAGCATCTGGACCAGGTGGCATCCATCCACAGATCCTAAAGGAATTGAGCTCTGTCATTTCAAAACCATTTTATCTCATTTTAAGGACTCCTTAATGACTGGAATAGTACCACTGGATTGGCGTAGGGCTAATGTGGTGCCCATATTTAAAAAGGGATCAAAGTCTTTACCAAGTAACCATAGACCTGTTAGTTTAACTTATATAGCTGGGAAAATACTGGAGAGTTTAATAAAAGACCACATAGATGAGTTATTGTTGGAAAAAAATGTTTTAAGCAACAGACAGCATGGGTTTATGAAAGACAGAAGTTGTCAAACAAACTTGATTTATTTTTATCAGGAGGTAAGTAAAACCTTGAACAGAGGGGTGGCTGTGGATGTGGTATATTTGGATTTTGCAAAATCGTTTGACACCGTTCCCCACACACGGCTAATGTGTAAGGTAGAGTCTACAGGCTTGGAAAGATCAGTTTGTAAATGGATAGAAAACTGGCTAAAAGACCAAAATCAGAGAGTAAAGGTTAATGATTCATACTCTGAATGGTCTAAGGTTATCAGTGGTGTACCCCAAGGTTCAGTGTTGGACCTTACTTTTCAATATATTTATAAATGATATATGGCCTGGGATTAAACGTACCATTTCAGCGTTTGCAGATGACACCAAGCTATACAGTGGAATAACGTCCTTACAGGATGTCTCCAACTTACAAGCAGACCTCAATGCACTATCTAATTGGGCAACTATGTGGCAAATGAGGTTTAATATTGATAAATGTAAAAAGAAACTCCGGACGACCGCACTCCTTTGCAATAATAAATCCAAATCCATATGTACAGACAAGAGAAGAATTGCTAACGCGTTTCACGCCAACCTAGAGGCGCTTACTCATAGCTGGTGGAGCATGGTTATGCGTACATAACATAATTCTAGGCAACCACACTGGCTAAACTTTAAAGGGAATTTTAAATGTGGGGCGAATAGATGTCAGTGTTGTCCATTTGTGAAAAAAGGGGAAACTGTACGATCCACTGCTCAAATCGGTCACACCAACGGATCTTAATACAATACATGCGTATTGGTACGAGGTGGTCGATACTCATTCGCGGAGATCCAACCGCACTTTGCGCAATCGTTAAGAAGAGAACAGACATGTATACCTAAACCTAAATAATAACGTTTCCTCACGCCAGCAGGCCTCAAAGAAAAATGTAAATAGTTATAATTTGGAGTAAACGGTGTATCAACGGGTTAATCTATCACGTAACTCCAGACGAACATTCAACCTCTGTAGGACATTCCTGCAATAAGGTGACATATCGAACCACAGTAGACGTTTGCGACTTTACCATGCAAATTAGGGTCCGGTATATAGTAAATATTTATATAA
>BLSH010056870.1:10987-22963 GCA_018402905.1 Glandirana rugosa | reverse complement strand
CGCAGCACCCACCCCTCTGGGCTCTGTTTTGGTACGGCTTGTGTACAAACTGGAGAGCTCCTCTGGGAGGGGGGTTTTAATGTAGGAAAAGAGGACGGCCCCCAGGGGAGGTGCCAGCTGAATTCTTTTCCCTGCCTAGTTAACTCCTGGTAAGACGAACATAAAACCCCACAAAGTCATGAAGAGCTGCGTCTGTCAGTGAACTCGGAGAAAAGGATTTTACCGTAAGTTTTAATAAAATCCCTTTTTTTGTGCCTAAAATTTCGGGTCCCCATTGACTTCAATGGGGTTCGGTGTCCGGGATAACGTTCTGGCAACGTTCGGTGCCGAACCCGGACTTTTTCCCAAAGTTCGTACGGACCCTCCGAACTCAACTCTACTCACAGCACCACCGGGAACCTCTCCCTACTCCAGTATGAAATGATTTTATAACGGTAATCTGTCCCTCACACCAGCGGCAGGAACCTCTCCCTATACTAGTATGAGATGATTTTATAATGCTAATCTATCCCTCACACCAGCGACAGGAACCTCTCCCTATACCAGTATGAGATGATTTTATAACGGTAATCTGTCCCTCACACCAGCAGCAGGAACCTCTCCCTATACCAGTATGAGATGCTTTTATAACGCTAATCTATCCCTCACACCAGCGGCAGGAACCTCTCCCTATACTAGTATGAGAGGATTTTATAACACTAATCTATCCCTCACACCAGCGGCAGGAACCTCTCCCTATACTAGTATGAGATGATTTTATAATGCTAATCTATCCCTCACACCAGCGACAGGAACCTCTCCCTATACCAGTATGAGATGATTTTATAACGGTAATCTGTCCCTCACACCAGCAGCAGGAACCTCTCCCTATACCAGTATGAGATGATTTTATAACGCTAATCTATCCCTCACACCAGCGGCAGGAACCTCTCCCTATACCAGTATGAGATTATTTTATAAAGCTAATCTATCCCTCACACCAGCGGCAGGAACCTCACCCTATATCAGTATGAGATGATTTTATAACAGTAATCTGTCCCTCACAGCGGCGGCAGCAACCTCTCCCTACACTTGCCTGAGTGCATGTGACATACAGCGCTACGTAACTCCAACTCATATCGAGGCTGGGTCATATGATGCACTGGCCAATCACAGCCATGCCATTAGTAGGCATGGCTGTGATGGCTTCTAAGGGCAAACAAGTGAAATGCTTGTTGATTGGCTGTCCTGCAGCTATTCAAAAGGCATGAAAAAACACCCGAACCCGGACTTTTTCTCAAATGTCCGGGTTCGGGTTCGGTACACGGACACCCTAAAGTCCGGTACGGACCCGAACTTTACAGTCCGGGTTCGCTCAACTCTAATTCCATTCTATTCTGTTTTATTCTATTTTATTCCTTTATATTCCATTCTATTGTATTAAGCAGCCTAAGTATAAATCATCTTATTTCACCTTTATACCTTACTGTATTTATTGGTTTGTGTTTCCATTTCAAATTCATTTTTTAATTCAAATTCATTTTTAAATTTGAATTTAAATTTATTTTCAAATTAGAATTTGGATAAATTGTTTCGTTATAATTTATTTTGGATTTGTTGAAATTCATTACTATTGTGGGTCGGAAATTTTGATACTGTACATTAGAATCTCCGACTAACAAAACTCTTGTCCAAATTTTGATTTGTAACGAAATTAATCTCACATATCTGCTGTCCCCCAATATCTACAATCCCTTCTGTCTTCTGCCTACTGCTATGGCAATCTGTTTATTTTTTTGCTTTCTTTGTCTGAATCCAGCCCTAACCTTCAGCCCACCCCGACCTCAACTCTTTCCTGTTCTTGTCCTGTCTGTGCTGTTGGCTGTCCCCATCCAGGCAACCATGAGGGTGACACTCTGGTACCCCTTCAATAGGGATGGGCCGAATGACCCCCTGTTCGGTTCACACCAGAACTTTTGAACATCTGGAAAGTTCGGAACCGAATAACGGACCCCATTGAAGTCTATGGGACCCGAATGTGAAAAATCAAAAGATCCCATTTTGAAGGCTTATATGCAAGCAATTGGGCATACAATGGTTATGGGGGTCCGGGTACTAACCTGGGGTACATGTATCAATGAAAAAAAGTTTGTAAAAAACATAATTTTTAAATGAGCAGTGATTTATTGATGCTTAAAGTGAAAGCATAAAAATGAAATATTTCTTTCAATATAGTGCCTGGGGGGTCCCCTTAGTCTACCTGTAAAGTGGCATTTCTGTACCGTTTATGGAATCTGCTGCAGCAGTAATTGCATTTATAAAGCTTCCTTTATTTTGCAAGCAACAGTGGGGGGGGCCAGTATGTATGATGAGGCCACAATGTAGTGCACTGGGAATAAGAGTAGAGATTTTTTTTATAAATTCTGGTGTCTCTTCCACAGACTTTGGATAGAATTAACGGATACGGGAAAAATTGGGCTTTGGGTGCTGGTGGCGCCTTCACACTAACCTTATAAGAGGTACTCTTGATGAAAGCAAGAATTGGCCTTGCTGCCAAAAATTGCAATGGTATGCACCTGTCAAACAGGTGTGGAAAAAATGGTCTTTGGGTGTTGGTGGCACCTTCACACCGTAACCCTATAAGAGGTACTGTTGATGAAACCAAGAATTGGCCTGTCAAAAATTGCAATGATATGCATCTGTCAAACAGATGCAGAAAAATTGGTCTTTGGGTGTTGGTGGCACCTTCACACCATAACCTATAGAGATACTCTTGATGAAAGCAAGAATTGACCTTGCTGTAAAAAATTTAATTTGATGTAGCTGTCAAACAGGTGATGAAAATGTGTTTTTTGGGTGTCGTGGCGCCTTCACACCGTAACCCTATAGAGGTACTCTTGATAAAAGCAAGAATTGGCCTTGCTGTGAAAAATTGCAATGATATGCACCTGTCAAACAGGTGCGAAAAAAATTGGTCTTTGGGTGTTAATTGTGCCTATGAAACCTACACCAAAAACATTCTTCCAGATTAAATCAACACCCACAACGCTAGGCAGCCTAGAAGTCCTGAAGAGATTCCACATCCTAAAAACACTCAATCAGTGACATCGGCATCAGGGGCTTCATAGCTGCTGGTAATCCAGGACTGATTCATTTTGATAAAAGTCAGACGGTCCATCTGTGGACAGATGTGTTCTATGATCAGTAACAAAACCCCCAGCAGCACTGAATGCCCATTCGGAAAGCACGCTGGATGCAGGGCAGCCCAGCAGCTCAATAGCATACTGAGCAAGTTCTGGCCAGTGGTCTATTCTCATGACCCAGTAAGTCAGTGGATCGTCGACTGGAAAGCTTTCCGTCTCTGTTTTCGTCCCTAGAAAATCGTCCACCATGTAATGCAGACGCTGCTGATGGGATGTGGAAGCTGACAGCCCTGGGCAGTGAGGACTAAAAAAATGGAGACATGCATCACTTAGGCGGCCACCTTCTCCACTGCTCCTTTCTTGATCAACAGAAGCCTCAAAACTATGTCTTCCACAACACTGTAACCTACCAGAGTTGGGAAAAGCGTTCAAAAAGGTAGCTGCTGACTTTTAACAATTGGACACTCACATGTCCCTCGCTCCAGCGATGCGGCTGCCTGAGGGCTTACTCTTCTCACCCTCCCCTCGGCGGCGCCGGCATCACAAGTGTGGGCACCCGGCTTTGGCTAGTTGCGCTGCGCCTTGTGAATGGCTCGGCGTATCTTCCGGGATCTGTGACATGTCCCAGAAGATTGCCGAGAGGTGAGGGGGGAAGGTGAACTTCCTTCCGGAGCCGCAGCTCCAGGGGAGGAAGTGGACCTGGGACCCTGACCCCCCAAAAAAAATTACATGCCAATTGTGGCATGTCAGGGGGTCACCTTCTCTTAAAGCGGAAGTTCTACTTTTGGGTGGAACTCCACTTTAAGGTGTCCTCAAGAAATTTCATCTTCTGCACTCTCTGTGGGAATGGGGTGAGTTCTGAGACTTTACCCTTATAATGGTGGTCAAGGAGGGTTGCCAACCAATAGTGATCCTTCTCCTTTATGACGCATATTCTTGGGTCCTTTCGCAGGCTTTGAAGCATGAGGGAGCCCATGCACTGCAATTTTACACAGGCATGAATAGCAGACTCCTTGGGGTCACGGAGGATTACAATATCTGGAACTGCCTCCTCCCAGCCACGCACTACTCCCAAGGGTTCTGGGGATGGAAAACTATTGCTTAATGTTTGACGTATGTCTTCCTTTGCTTCAATGCCTCCATAACTGCCAGAATCCTCCTCCTCCAACTCTCCCTCCTCTTGTGTGTTCTGTGACATAGGAACAATGGTGTCTGCATAAAGTGGGCTGTGACGGAACCCACTTCCTACACTCCTCTTGAGTGCTTCTGTCAGTACACCGCTTCTTCCAGTCCGAACATTGATATCAGATATTATAGCCGCGTGTAACCAAGAACTAGGCAGGACTCATTTTGGTTGCTAAACTGGAACACTTTATTTGAACAAGAATACAAGCTTTTATACACTTGAGAAGAAACCCCCCCCCCCCCCGATCATATTACCCTAACATTACGAACTGTAACCAGAAACAAATTAAAATGAGCTAATAAACTAGTCATTTAAACCAGCCTAGGTGCCTAGACTTTTCGTCTCATACAACAGTGAATACAAAGGACACATTATTACAAGTATAAACACAGCCCTCATGGGTAGTGTGCTAGCAGACAATATCTGAGTTAATTAGCACAAACAACAATGGGTGAAAGACCCTTAGGAGGCACACTATACCTGCTTGCAATAAAACATTATAGCAGGCAACCCCAGACATCACTGTCTGGTTTGATTCTCACAGTGTGAAACAGTCACTATTGGTAGTGAGGCATTTAGGCCCTACAGGGACCCGTGGCCTAGAGTCCCATAATCTGTGTGTCTTGGGGAGACATAGACTTGAATCTAAAGTAACATGACCACTCCACAGATCCCCAGGCATACACCTTCCAAAGAGTAGTTTTCCCTTAAATGCCAGGGCCCATAGTCAGTAGGCAAGAGGCTAGCATTCAGTCCCCTCCAAAAGTCTCTATCCAGGGTGAGTCTACCACATTTCTCTCCAATCAAAAGTCTACTAACAAGGTCCCAGACCTCCACATGGTCTGGACATGCATTAGTCGGGCAGAGTGAACTCACATAGTCAGTCCGCATGATCTCCATTCTTGGCTGCAAGGAATAGTTGTCATCAGTAGCTGTGGGGCAGAGGTCATGGACTCTCTGTCCAGCTTCCAGTGCTTCAGCTGAGTGGTTTTTAACATTCTGGGGCTCGGTCTGCTGCTGGGGAGAGGGGCCAATTGCCCCAGCTCCCTGAAACTCCACAGTTGTTGTTGGTGCTGGGCAGAGGTTGGTAGCACTCTGCCCTGTTGCCAGCATTTCTGCTGGATACACCACACCATCCGCTCCGGCTAACCGTTGGGGAGGGAGTCCACTCCCAGACTGTGAATCTGCTGCTGGGATGACATTTCTCTGTCACTGTCTCCCAGGTGCATGGATCCTGGCTGGGGAGAGAAGACAATTTCCTCCACTCTGGCTGACTTTTGGGGAGGGAGGACAACAACCTCCTCTCCCCTCTCCCCCTGGATCCAGATCACCTGCTGGGCAGTGACCATCTCCTTCTCACCCTGGGCCTCCGGAACTGCTGCAGGTGTGGGGCAGAGGTTTTGGACCCTCCACAGATGCTGCTGGCAGGACATCTCATGCCCCTGTCAGTGGTGTGGGAGAAAGGCCGGCTGCCTCTTCTCAGGAAGGCTTAAGCTGATGTTGGTGCTGGGCAGAGCTCAGTGATGTTTTGCCCTGATGCCAGCTCTTCTGCTGGAGGCTCACCCAGCTATTCTTCCTCAGCAGAAAAGTCGATTAAATCCATATTCTCTGAAATTGTTGAAAATCCAGGGCACGAGTTGGCGGTACTTGGGCCCAGTGCCAACACTTTAGCAGGTGGCTCATAATCCATAACATCCTCCGATGAAAAGTCCATTAGGTCCATACATTCTGTAATCTGTGTCTGGAGAGATGAGCTGCTGAACCTCTATCCGGCTGCTGAACAGATGCATTTTTTCCAGCCAAGATCGTCCCATGCAAAAACAGGATCATCAAGGTCAGTCAGCATTTGCTGCATCCGCCATAAGACCTCTGCGTCCATAGCTATGGGTGCAGGTAGGCAAAGCACACTGTTGCTATGCCACATTGCCGACTCTTCAGCCAGGATTTCAGAGCTGTTGGCTGGTATTTCCTGATAGTCCCAGGCAAAGGGAGCCCAGACCTGCTGCTGAGCAAAATCTAGCAGCCGTCTGTAGGCGATCTCCAGCTCCCATTCCTGATTGGCCAGAAACTCCAAATCTTCCTGTGCCGAGTGAACTTCCGAGACATTTGGCATCCATTCTCTGTATTCCAAGATTATTATCCCAGCAGGACCTGCTCTGACACTGGTCCCCTTTGCTGTATCCAAATCTCTCGCTAACTCCTTCCGAATTCCTCTTCCATGGCAGCTGGTATCTGTATCTCTCCTCTCCTGCTATCCATACCTCGGATCCAAGTGGTTTGGATGTCCAAGACTGTAGGAAGGATACCACTGCTGCCACCACTGTGACGGAACATAGGCCTTGAGAAGAAAGGAAATCCTCCTCTTCCTCACGCTGCTCTGCCTCCAGTGCCCTGTCCATAATATCACGCAGAGTCTGCACCAGCAGGAACACAACAGGGATTGTACCACTGATGCATGCATTGTCGCGGCTCACCATCCTTGTGGCCACCTCAAATGGTGACAGTACAGTGCATGCACCCTTTATGAGCAGCCATTGACATGGAGAAAAAAAGCAGAGCCGGCCTGAGCCGGTCATTGTCCCATTCTCACATAGGTACTCGTTGACAGCCCTCTGCTGCATGTACAGCTGCTGCAGCATTGCCAAAGTTGAGTTCCACCTGGTGGGCATGTCAAAAATCAGGCGGTTTACGGGCAGGTGGAATTCCCGCTGAATTTCAGCCAACCAAGCACTGGCTATGTAGGACCACCTGAAATGGCTACAGACTCTTCTGGCCTGCTTTAGCAGATCTTCCAAATCTGGGTACCTATTTAGGAAACACTGCGCCACCAAATTGAGGACATGTGCCAGGTATGGCACATGTGTCAACTTTCCCTGTCTAAGGGCGGACAGGAGGTTTGTGCCATTATCGCACACCACCATTCCTGGCTCCAGCTGGTGTGGCATGAACCAGCTCTGGGCCTGTCCCTGCAGAGCTGCAAGAATCTCTGCTCCGGTGTGGTTCCTGACCCCTAGACACACCAACTGAAGCACTGCATGGCACCTTTTAACCAGACTAATTGAATAACCCTTTGAAGGCTTAGGGGGTACTTGAGTTTCATAGGACAATTCAGCAAGGGAGGGCATGGAGGAGGAGGAGGGGGTAGAGCTGAAAAATCTTGCATCTTCACCAGGTCTATGGAGATGTGGAGGCACAACAAGTTGCAGCACTGAGTTATCCAGTGTGCTGTGAACTAAATATATTGTCCCTGCCTATGCTTGCTGGATCACATGTCAGCAGTAATGTGGACTTTGCGGCTGACTGCCTTACCCAACGATGCCACAACACACAACCACGTGATGGTAGAAAGATGGAATGGCCTTACGTGAAAAGAAATGGGGACTGGGAACCTGCCATTGTGGTACAGCACATTCTGCAAATTCACAGAAGGGAGCAGAATCCACCAGGCGGAAAGGCAGAAGTTGGAGAGCCAGCAGCTTTGACAAGCTTGCATTTAGACGCTGGGCATGTGGGCGGCAAGGACTGTATTTTTTGTCTCTGCTGCAGCAGATACAATCATCCCTGCGCTATGCAATCATCCCTGTCAGTGGAGGCTGCTGAGAGGTCTTGAGGTATAGCAGGGGCAGACTGGGGTGAGTAAGGAGGAGGAGAGACAGATCTGTGCCCCTTTTGTGTGGCTTCTAGGTGCTCTTGCCAACAGGCTGAGTGGTGGGAGGTTAAATGCCTTGTCAAGCATGTGGTACCCAAATGGCTGGTGTTTTTGCCATGTTTGATGTGATTGAGACAAAGCTTGCAAATAGCAACAGTGTGATTGGCTGCACATGTATTAAAAAGGCCCAGACAGCTGAGTTGTGGGAAGTGGGCCGGGAGATAACAGCTCCACAATGTGATGGAATAGGGTGGCTGCTCTCTGGTCTTCCATGATGGCTGCCTCGTTGGGGTTGTGCTTCACCCTCACTTTCCTCCTGTGCTCTATCTGGCACCCAAGTCGTGTCAGTGTCCTCATCATCATCTCCTCTATTCTCATTACCACTGGAGACAATTTGGCAAAACGTTGCGGCTGGGGGAACATGAATGCCAATTTGTGTACCAGTGTTCATCACTCTCTATAGGCACATGTTCCCTGCCAACCTCAGAACCAACATCTGAATCGAGTAATGGCTGTGCATCATCAAGGAGCAAGTGGCTGATGCTGTTTTCAAATAACTCAGCTGACTCCTATATGCCTGATGCTAGGGCTATGGCAGGAATAGCTGTGGACAAGGAGGCAGGTTTAGCCACTCTGGCAGCTGCAGGAGACTGTGTACTAGTCTCTGCTTGGGTGACGGAGGATGAGGAGGGTTTAGTATGCCAGTCCACCACCTCCTCTGCATGCTGTGGCTGGATAGCATGGGCAACATTACTAAACAGAGGAAATGATGCCCTGCCTGAGGACTGACCATGTTCACCTTTGCCTGTGGACACATACGCTGCTGGACCCCTTACAGTGCCATGGGAATGTCTGCCTCTCCTTGTTGTCCTCCCAGACATGATGGGGGGGATGGGGGAAGCTTATTAACCAAATGTAATAAAGATGTGGAAATGTGTATGTGGATGCACTTTAATCAATGGAAAGTGGTGCTTGATGCACTTTAATTTGAGTACTCACTACACAGACATCCACGGATACACTACAATATACTGCATCAAATGTGCCGTAATGCACTGAACTATATTGTGTTAAATTTGCAGCAATGCAATGAAATATATGGCGTTAAACTTGCAGTAATGCACAGAAATATATTGCGTTAAACTTGCAGTAACGCACAGAAATATATGGTGTTAAATTTGCAGTAACGCAATGAAATATATGGCATTGAACTTGCAGTAATGCAATTAAATATATGGCATTAAACTTGCAGCAATGCACAGAACTATATGGCAATAAACTTGCAGTAACACAATGAAATATATAGCTTTATACTTGCAGTAACGCACAGAAATATATGGAGTTAAACTTGCAGTAATGCAATGAAATATACGGCGTTAAACTTGCAGTAACACACTGAACTATATGGAGTTAAACTTGCAGTAACGCAATGAAATATATAGCATTAAACTTGCAGTAATGCAATTAAATATATGGCGTTAAACTTGCAGTAGCTCTATGAAATATACGGCTTTAAACGTGCAATAACGCAATTAAATATATAGTGTTAAACTTGCAGTAACACAATTAAATGTATGGCGTTAAACTTGAAGTAACACTGAAATATACAGCGTTAAACTTGCAGTAACACACAGAATTATATGGCATTAAACTTGCAGTAACGCAATGACATATATGGTGTTAAACTTGCAGTAAGGCACAGAACTATATGGCATTAAACTTGCAGTAACGCAATAAAATATATGGAGTTAAACTTGCAGCAACACACAGAACTATATGGCATTACACTTGCAGTACCACAATGAAATATAGAAAAAAAGGGGGTTGGGACTTTGAGTGAGGTGTGCATGATGAGATTTGAAACATTGTAGCAAAGTAATATGGATGGATTTATTGTATAAAATATACTACAATCGCATGCGGCAGTGAATACATAGAGTGTAGTAAACACATAAACAGCATATTACAAACCATATACATAATTGGTAAACTTGGAACATTCTTAAAAAGTAGTCCTTCATAAGATAAAACCCCACACAGTGGATCTAGTCACGCATGTACTGGCCATCGGGACTACCAGGAGTTTCCCAGTGGGCCGGTGGCTCAGTGGGCCGGTTCAGTGAAAGACAGCCTGTTAAAGTAATGGCTGCACGAGCCACGCAACCATTACTTTGAGCACTGCTGTACTGTCTATAAGCAGGGCCGGACCGGTACAAGGAAGATGAGGATGCCCTGGGCTGGACGCTACAAATTGCTATAGGGAGGAGGGGGCGCAAGTGAAGTGCAGAGGAGTGGAGGAAGAGATTTCAGCCTTATGGTAGAAGTCAGCACAGATCAGGCTTCTTCCTCGTCGGTGACACAGCCACACATCCTAATAAATGTGTCTCCGCACCCCTCCGATCACAGCATCAATTATTCCTGTGACCTCTGACTTGTGACAGTGGACACCGATCATCTGGCCCCATTCGTCCTCTTCTCCTACATGGGTCTACTACTTCCAGACTCCCCCCTCCTTCTTCTGTACCTGTCTTGACCAAAGACATCTCCGCTTCTCCCCGGTATGGAGCAGGAACTTTTATTTGCAACTCCAAGCCGGTGGCGAATGGTGGGAATTTCAAGCCCTTTCCAGTGTAGTAGGATGTCAACATTCAATGCTCCTGGTAGGTGGGGGGGGGGGTCTACCTTCTTCCAAGGTCTACTGCATCCCGACACAGCCAAAGTGATGCTGAAAGTTCACAAACTTTGTGGGGTGATAGGAGTGTGCAATGTAAAGGTATGTTTGGGGTGATAGGAGTGTGCAATGTATAGGTATTTTTGGGATGATAGGAAGGTGCAATGTATCGGTGTATTTGGGGTGATAGGAGTGTGCAATGTAAAGGTATATTTGGGGTGATAAGAGTCTGCAATGTAAAGGTATATTTGGGGTGGTAGCAGTCTGCCAATGTAAAGGTATATTTGGGGTGGTAGTAGTCTGCAATGTAAAGGTATATTTGGGGTGATAAGAGCCTGCAATGTAAAGGTATATTTGGGGTGAAAGCAGTGTGCAATGTAT
This sequence comes from Glandirana rugosa, assembly GCA_018402905.1. Taxonomy (NCBI): domain Eukaryota; kingdom Metazoa; phylum Chordata; class Amphibia; order Anura; family Ranidae; genus Glandirana; species Glandirana rugosa. The sequence goes on along the minus strand of BLSH010056870.1, from coordinate 11,954 downwards.
AGGTATATTTAGGGTGGTAGTGGTCTGCAATGTAAAGGTATATTTGGGGTGGTAGGAGTGTGCAATGTATAGGTATATTTGGGGTGATAGGAGTGTGCAATGTAAAGGTATATTTGGGGTGATATGATTGTCTAGTGTATAGATATATTTAGGATTGTGCAATGTATAGGTATATTTGGAGTGATAGGAGGGTGCAATGTATAAGTATATTTGGGGTGATAGGAGTGTGCAATGTATAGGTATATTTGGGGTGATAGGAGTGTGTAATGTATAGCTATATTTGGGATCATAGGAGTATGCAATATAAAGGTATATTTTGGGTGATAGGAGGGTGCAATGTATAGGTATATTTGGGGTGATAGGAGTGTGCAATGTAAAGGTATATTTGGGGTGATAGGAGTGTGCAATGTAAAGGTATATTTGGGGTTATAGGAGTGTGCAATGTATAGGTAAAGCAACTCTTGTAGAGTTTACTCTTGATAGTTGCTCTTTCCAATTGCAGCAGTACAGAAGTGCAGTAGGACAAAAGTGCAATAGTTTTGAACAAACAGTAGTTTGAAAACAGCAGGAGTTTGGAGACAGCCAACTCTATTTGATTAGTGCCTGTGTTTGAATTTAAGTAAGTCTCTCTTTAACCCCTTCCTTACCCGGCACTTAAACCCCCCTCCTGCCCAGACCAATTTTTGGCTTTCAGCGCTGTCGCATTTTGAATGACAATTGCGCGGTCGTGCGACGTTAAAAGTTTGATGACAAACAAGTTTTGATAACGTGAAAACAGGATGACGTGAAGACATGACGACGTTAACCTTTCTCGTTGATAGTTCTCATTTGAGATGTTCTCAACGAAATGGATATGTAACGTGTGAGGATATTGGGGTTTATATGGAAATGTAACGTGTGAGGATAGTGGGGTTTATATGGAAATGTAACGTGTGAGGATAGTGGGGTTTATATGGATATGTAACGT
>BLSH010056817.1:14736-26425 GCA_018402905.1 Glandirana rugosa | reverse complement strand
ATAAAAAAAAAAAAAAAACAACAGAACATAACATATCAGATATGTGCTAATATAAACTTGCAAACACCATGAAAGGAATGGTACCATTAACTTAGCTGGCTATAATTATACCGGTTGCATGCCTAGTTGTGTGTTACTTGTGGCATATGTCCTGTCAGCGACATGATCAGGGCCGGCGGTCAGTACTTGCTAAGATTTCAGGACATTAAATTCTCCCTGGGCGCCCCAATCGGGAACAAAACTGCGCCCTGGGAGGTTTTTGATGTTAGAATCTTGTTGTACTTTTGCCGCATTGTAGTGCCATCATATATGTGTTATGCTTTTTTCCGGTCTTTGTGTAGTATGTAAGGCCCTTCCTTCCATGCTGGATTTGATGTATTGATGTGATTTGAGGAGGGGGGGGTGGGGGCTAGGGATGGGATAGGGAAGAAGGGGGGGGGAATAAGGGGGTGTATGCTAGTTAGGCTAGAACAACTTGAGGTTGACTTGTATAGGTAACTGTGTGTTCAGGTTTGTCTCTTGACTTAGTCTCCACTTTTAATCGAGAAGTTGAACTGTTTGACTCAAATAACTTAGTTAGTTTAGGAACCAGGTGTTCCATGGCTTCCAATCACGTTCCGTATTTGTGAGTGAGTTGTTTGTAGATGCTCCAAAAGTAATTTTTTTAACAAACAAAACTCCAAACTCTTAAGCAAGAACTTCCTAATATTCCTAGTGAGCTCCGATTTATCCAAGGCCCACCTAACAGAAGACACTGCATCTGCATGATCAATGATGGTGTATAATGAACATACATCTGCCGTTACAATGCAACTGGAAGATGCGCCATTCAAAGATTCTAGGATCTGAATAACATGTTTTGAATCTTTACGCTATGCCTCTGTTTTTACTACAAGTGGCTGGAGAAAAAAATCTATTTATTGGCCAAGTCTTGCGATTACCGAATCAATCCCATTTACTATGGGACGTCCCGGTGGGTGTTCACTATTTTAATGTATTTTCGGCAGAAAATATATAATTGGAGTTCTGCAAAACAAGGGATCAAGGTATAAAGCTTCTTTAACATTCAAAATTCCTCTTGTTTTACCTTGTGTAACTAAAACATGTAATTCCTCTTTAAATTCTAACATAGGATCATTCCTTAATAATTCAAATGTCTCACGATCTTCAAGCAGGCGATTCATCTCATGTTTATAGTACTTTTTACTCAGGATAACTAGCCAACCTCCCTTGTCAGCCAGACGGACTACGATATCCTTTCTACTTTCAAGGAGGGAGATACCCCTTTTAAAATAAGCAGGGTCCCCGACTTTTTTAACATTGAGGGATCCTAGATCCTTACATAACATGTTCTTAAATACATCTAAATATTTTGTGTCTAATCCTGGGGGATTAAAGGTGGATTGATTTCTCAAATTGGAGTATACATTGGTTGTCAGAGCAGCATTCCGCTGAATAGGGTTGGACAAAAAAATGTTTCTTGAAGGTGAAGGTGTTTGACAGACCTCTTGGTCTTGCAAATGAAGTGAGCGGCAGTGTATCTCTGTGCTGGAGGGTCCGTACACAACGATGTCTGTCTCCTGAAACACGTGGATGTCCTATCTGTTCTCTATTGTGATTCAGTTGATGTATAAGATTTATGCATTGGTCTTTGCGGAGAGTACTAGATGTTTTCTCTTCTCTTTCTATATATATCCTGAATTGAATGGTGACTAAGCCGATTATTCCTTCAGGACATACACTTTAGTTCCCATATCACTGTTCTGCAAACATCTGCAAACTGTGTTTGAAACTATAGCAGAGCAAAACCATATACCTGTTCTTCTCTATGCTGTAGTTTAACACACATTCCAGATGTTTCCAGAACAGATGTTCAGTTATTCCCGGCTATATTTAAAGTGACACACAGATTTTACAGATGTTTGCAGAACAGATGTTCAGTTATTCCCGGCTATATTTAAAGTGACACACAGACTTTACAGATGTTTGCAGAACAGATGTTCAGTTATTCCCGGCTATATTTAAAATGACACACAGACTTCACAGATGTTTGCAGAACAGATGTTCAGTTATTCCCGGCTATATTTAAAGTGACACACAGACTTTACAGATGTTTGCAGAACAGTAGTATGGTTTCTCCCAGTTTTATTTAAAGTGACAAACACAGCTTCCAGATGGTTGCAGAACAGTGATATGGGTTCTCCCAGCTTATTTATACTTTTTTGACACAGTTTGAAGATGATTTTAGAACAGTTATATGGCTTCTACCGTTAATTAATACTTTTCAGACCCAGTTTGAGATGATCCACATTCACCTCCATTTTTGCTTTTTTTATGTTTTTATTTTTTTAAAAATATTTAAAGTTATTTCCCTGTCCACATTTCTTTGTAGGGCACTTGTCCCACCCTTACCCCCATTTTCCTTCCTTTTGCATACCTCTAGGACCTTCCTGGACTTTTTTACAGCAATTTTCAGAACTTTCATTAAAATTACCAGAACCCCGGACCCGAACCCGGACTTTTTTTGAAAAGTCCGGGTTCGGGTCCGGGTCCCGGACACCCCAAAGTTCGGTACGGACCCGAACTTTACAGTCCGGGTTCGCTCAACTCTAGTTTTTATGAATTTTACCATAGTGTTCAGCCTGCTGTGTATTGCTATTGGTTATTAGAGACTTTGCGCTGAATATTTTCCTGTATTTTATATTGTCCTTTAATTCATTGTATACTTAGCTGCATGTCACGGAGGTATTTCAGTTTCTGGAGAACAGAGAAATAAGACTTGAGGAGTTTTCTCCAGAACAGAGTCAGTTAGCCACATAGAGGATTTGCCTCACCTGTTTAGGAGGTTGGGCTATCTGTTCGAAAAGAAAATTAAAGTATGGTGGGATATTGTTTCATTTGAACAATATCTAGCGGCAAAAATTGTTCCTAGACACCTTAGTTGGGATATCCCACCCAATGATGGATTAGATGATGACCTATCCTTGAAAAAATGGGGGTATTTCTTCATGAATAAGGGTCTGGAACTGATCCAGTTTCTGCTATCCGGTAAACAAATAAGGAAGCAGGGATTAGAGACACAGATTCAGGAAATTAAGGCCAAAATAGAATTAATGAAAGACAACCATGATTTTGTTAGACTCTCGAATGAATTAAAGTTAAAACTTTACACAAGATAAGAAAAGGAAGAAATTCCTTAGAGATATTAAAGATTATGGCGATAATAATGTTTATAAATGGCAAAATAGCATTAATACAAATATTGAGGTTGAGGTTAATGTAAATGATCTGCCCCCCAGCACCCCTCTTTCCCAAATTGAAAGAACTAAGGGTAATAGTACCTATCCTACTTTCCCTATCCCAGGACTGAGAAGAGATCCCCAAACTCCAAGGGGAGGGGAGGTGGGGGGGAAGAAAAAGAGGAAGTGGCGGAAGGAACCATTATAAATCTGCATGTAGGTCATCTTATAACCAACCCTTTAGGTCATCTTATGATAACCAACTCTATAGGGGGGATCCCCGGGGTGCTCAGGTGCCTAATAGAGGTTATCATTCATACGGGTATTTGAATAGGAGCCCCACCCTGACTTATAATAGATTTGCTCCCTTGCAGAATTATTGCTGGTATGAGAGGGATTTTTTAGACCATCGTCTGTCCCCCAGGAGGGGGCCACACTCATACCCAGTGATCCCCTGGAGGGAACCTCCACCTCATACGCCTATGAGGGTATCTTTGAGGGATTACTCCCAGGGTGCCTCTCCAGGGTACCAGCAAAATCAAAATCAAAATTTAAAGAAAAGAAAACACAGAGAGGAAACAGAGGGGGGAGGAGGATCCAAAAAAAGGCCCCAGTAGAAGCAGGAATTTTTAATCCTAGTGGGGTACAGCTGACGGATGATAAAATTAGGGTTTTGGATAATGGTTTAAAATATGCACCAGTTAGAAATCTAAATAAGTTTCAAACTTATATTAGTGTTCAGAAATTCATTCGCACACTTAGCATCAAGAAACATTTTTTGTCCAACCCTATTCAGCAGAATGCTGCTCCGACAACCAATGTATACTCCAATTTGAGCAATCAATCTACCTTTAATCCCCCAGGATTAGACACAAAATATTTAGAAGTATTTAAGAACATGGTATGTAAGGACCTTGGATCCCTCAATGTTAAAAAAGTCAGGGACCCTGCTTATTTTAAAAGGGGTATCTCCCTCCTTGAAAGTAGAAAGGATATTGTAGTCTGTCCGGCTGAGAAGGGAGGTGGGCTAGTTATCCTGAATAAAGAGTACTATAAACATGAGATGAACCGCCTGCTTGAAGATCGTGAGACATATGAATTATTAAGGAATGATCCTAGTAGTTAGAATTTAAAGAGGAATTACATTTTTTAGTTACGCAAGGTAAAACAAGAGGAATTTTGAATGTTAAAGAAGCTTTATACCTTGATCCCTTGTTTTGCAGAACTCCAATTATATATTTTCTGCGGAAAATACATAAAAAATAGTGAACGCCCACTGGGATGTCCCATAGTAAATGGGACTGATTTGGTAACCGCAAGACTGCAAGCCAATACATACATTTTTTTTCTCCAGCCTTTTGTGGTAAAAACTGAGGCATATCTTAAAGATTCAAAACATGTTATTCAGATCCTAGAATCTTTGGATGGCGCATCTTCCAGTTACATTGTAACAGCGGATGTATGTTCATTATACACCATCATTGACCATGCAGATGCAGTGTCTTCGGTTAGGTGGGCCTTAGATAAATCGGAGCTCACTAGGAAGCATAGGAAGTTTTTGCTTAAGAGTTTGGAGTTTTGTTTGTTAAAAAATTACTTTTGGTACGATCGGCAATTTTATTTGCAGATAAGGGGAGTGGCGATGGGGACCCGCTTTGCTCCCAGTGTGGCCAATTTATTCATGGCCCACTGGGAGGAGGAAGTAGTTTTCAACAATCCCCCCCTCAATTAGTATGTTATAAACGATTCCTAGACGATCTGCTATTAATAGGGAAAGGTGATCTGCCCAGCTTGGAAATTTTTATAGAAAAGATGAGTAGTAATGTCAAGAATATCAATATCACATGGAATATTAATTTTGAACATATGGTATTTCTTGATTTGGAAATATTTTAAGGAGGGAGATCACTTTAGAACAAGGAATCACTTAAACTTAAAATAAACCAACTGCCAGGAATTCTTATATTCCCCTAAGCAGTTGCCACCAAAAAATGTGATTGTGCAACATCCCAAGGGGGCAATTTGTTAGGTTAAGGCTGAATTGTTCTTCAGAAGAAGATTTCCTGTCTCAATCTGAGACATTAATTCAAAGATTTTTCCAAAAGGGATATAATACAGGGGCTGTGAGAGAAGAGAGGGATAGGGTTCGGTCCCTTGATAGGAGGGATATGTTGTCCAATCAGCTTAGAACAGAGGGAGTAGGGACAAGTGAATTTCACCTTATCCTAGACTACAACATCCAATATAAAAAGTTTGAGAGAATCATTAAAAAGCATTGGTCAATATTAAAACAGGACCCTGTCTTAGGACCGGCTCTACCTGCACAGCCACAATTTATATACCGAAAAGCCCCTAGCCTAAGGAACAATATTGCACCAGGAGTGATTGATATTCCAAGTATGGCAGAGAACCACTTTTTCTCCTTTCTATCAGGTATTTACGCATGTGGCAAGTGTTCAGCCTGTAGAAGTATAAAATTAACAATAAGAAGCGTAAAGAATTTGTGTCCTCTGTAACAAGTAAAACGTACAAGATTAAAAATTTGATCACAAGCACCACCCAAGGGGTTGTTTATATGCTGGAATGCCAATGTGGGTTCCAGTATATAGGCAGGACCTTGAGACCTTTACATGTTAGGGTGGGAGAGCATGTGAACAATATTTGAAAGGGATTACGGACACATAGTGTGTCCAAACATTTTAGGGACCATTATAACAGGGATCCCCGTGGCCTCCAGTTTTGGGGGATTGAAAAAGTCTCCCGTCAATGAAGGGGAGGTAATTTCATTTGATGTTTAAGCCGCGGGGAGTGATTCTGGATTTTTGAAACCGAAGTAATGGCACCTGCTGGCTTAAACGAATTTGATTTAATTTGTTTTTTTTTCTGACAGATAGTTTTTATTATTGTGTGTGTTTTTTATTGTGTTTTTTATTATTGTGTAAGTTTTTAGTTTTTTTATTCACCAAGGATGGCCGTGGGATGGCGCTATACGTGTCTATTATATGTTGGGTGGTTAATTGCCCATCCATTTTAATATGCAAATTAATTTTCACCTTTATTGTGATTTTGAAGGGATTGTCAGAGAATTGAGGAAAATAGGTCATTCCTCTGTGAAGCCATAAGGGGGCAATGACTATCTGACTATCAGTGGATTGGTCTTGTATATTCCCTTGTAGTGCTTTCAGCCCTGGTTCACTTGATTCACTCGTGTCCCTCAGCTGTTTCAGGTTGCCATTGCGCTGGTAGTACATAAATATGCGGGTGCAGTATGTGGCCGCTCCCACGCTGAAGAAGTCCTGCCCAAGACGTAACGCGTACAGGGAGGAGTGGCGTATAATGTCACCTGCAGCCATTTTTGGTGTCTTCAATGTGTGTCATTACCAGCGTTGATCCATGCACTCGGCTTGAGTGCTCCATTTGTGAGTGCACTTTTTTATCTATTTAAATAAATCTGGTGTTATACGGAGAGCATTAGATGTAGTGTTCTGTTTTATCTGCATGTACTTTGGATGTTATCGGAGTGGATCAGAAACACATAGCAGCCCTGCCTAATAGTCCCCAGTGGGGAAGGTGTTTGACAGACCTCTTGGTCTTGCAAATGAGTTGAGCGGCAGTGTATCTCTATGGTGGAGGGTCCGTACACAACGATGTCTGTCTCCTGAAACACATGGATGCCCTATCTGTTCTCTATTGTGATTCAGTTGATGTATAAGATTTATGCATTGGTCTTTGCGGAGAGCACTAGATGTTTTCTCATCTCTTTCTATATATATCCTGGATTGAATGGTGACTAAGCAGATTATTATCCCAAGGATTCCTTCAGGACATACACTTTAGTTCCCGAGTGGGGAAGGTGCATTGTAGGCCATCAGGCCTTACAAATGAGGTGAGCGGCTGTATGTGTCTGTGGAGGAGGGCTTGTGCACCTGTTTGTCCATCATCTGATTTATGAAGTTTCTTCGAAGTTTATTACTTATGGACTCAAAAGAACATTTGTAGTTATGCATAGCGCTGCACTTTGTTTTTCATGTAAACAGGAAGTGCTGGAAGCAATTGTGTGGTGATGCCAAATAAACAAATCAATGAACCCCACCCACACCAAATATAGCTACCACATCCCCCCTACATTGATGAAAAATGTAATTTCAGCTTGCTTCAGGCTATCATGTATTGTCCCCCCCAATCCATACCAAGCCCTTTGGCTCAGGGATGGATTTTAAGAGGAAGCCCACACCAATTTTTTTTACAAAATGGCGGGAGATCCCCTAAATTCAATGCCAGACCTTTTCTGAGCAAGCAGCCTGAAGGGATAAGTGAGGGCCCCCCTCCTGGACCAAACCAGGCCACATGCCTTTAACATAAGAAGGGTATGTGCTTTGGGGCGGGGAGCAAAAAAACCCAAATTTCTTACTTTTTGCTAAAATACAAATCCAAAAAAAAAAAAATATATAAAAAAACATTTTTTTTTCATCGATCTTGGCCGATTTATATTCTTCCTCATATTTTTGGTAAAAAATTTCACAATTGGCATTTATTGATTGGTTTGCTCAAAAGTTACCGTGTTTACGGATGATGAGAATTAATTTCTGGGGTTTTTATTTTTTTATTTTTTACTAGTAATGGTGGCGATCTGAGATTTTTAGCATTACTGCGATATTGCGGTGGACATGTTGGACCATTTTGACACTTTTTTGGGACCATTGGCATTTGTACAGCGATCAGTGCTATAAAAATGCACTGATTACTGTGTAAATGCCATTGGCAGTGAAGTGGTTAACCTGCAGGGGGGCGCTCTAAGGCTTAACTGTGTTCCCTGGAAATGTTCTAACTGTGTGTGGGCTGGCAGGGGGAAGGGAGTGATTATGGCTTCCATATACAGGAAGCCTGTGATCATCGCCCTTCCCCCTCTGTCAGAACGGAGATCCGTGTTTACTTACATGGACCTCCGTTCTTTCACTGCGGGGGTTCCATCGTGGGTAGCTGGCGGAGATCGGGTCCGCCCTACCCACTCCCTGGCCCCCTGGAACACAGTGCGTGCATGAGCGCACCTCCGGCGGTGCGCACGCTCACAGTGCGGGGTTTCGCAGCCGCCATCATATGACGGCGGTTTGCGATATCCAACCACTTTGTCGCCATCAGATGCTAGTTGGTGGTCAGCAAGTGGTTAAAGGAATATTTCATTTTTTTTCCACTTTAAGCATAATTAAAACCACTGCTCCTGAAAAAACAATTGATTTTAAAACATTATTTTCTATTGATACATGTCCCCTAGAGCATGACCCAGGTCCCCATACACTTTTTCGGTCAATGAACTTGCATTGAAGCTTTAAATAGAGGTATTTGAAAGTTACAGGTTTGAACCCAGTTGACTGCCAGTGTTCAGCATATGTGATCTGAGAGGCATCTTCCCAGGCAAATAGAGCTCGGTTCTGTGTGAATTTCCTCCCAGTTCCTCCCAGTTTGTGAGAGTTGATGTCTTAATTGCCTTTAATTGGGAGGTATTTTAAGGCACTGCTGGGGTATATTTTGGAGTTCTAGTAAATCAGACCCATTGGCTCCCATTGCTGTCAATCACAGCCAGTGAGCCAATGAGGAGAGAGAAGGGGCAAGGCCGAGCCACAGCTCTGTGTGAATGAACATGCAGAGTCGTGGCTTGGGAGTGAGCCTGTTTGGGTGCTTCCATAGTAAGATGCTTGCTCTGGGGGCACTAAGCAGGAGGGAGGGGCATGGAGGGCCAGCAGGGGACCAGAGAATAGGAGAATCAAGGCTGCTCTGCGGCAAACCACTGAATAGAGCAGGAAAGTAGATTGTTTTTGTTATTTAAAAAAAGCCTTTAGTATCACTTTAATATGTACAGTTTGGAGGAAATAAGGGAAAGAGGAGATATGATTGAGACCTTTAAATACAGCAGAGGTAGGAAAAGATCAGCAATACTGAGATGCACACAAGGGTGAAAAAAACATATTTTTTAAATCTTTGTGATACACAGTTCTTTAGCAAATTGTATGTCATCCATTAGACCTTTTTCAATTGTATATTTCATACACATTACATAGAACTGTGAAGCCATCAAACGCTAAGACTATGGTGACAACACAATAAAAGTGACCTATAGGGATTACTCACTAAGATCCAGCAATGTTTATTACTTGAGCACAATATTTTATTGGATAGATGCTTTAACCACTTCCTGCCCAGCGTATTAACAAATGACATCCAGGCGGGGTGTTCATTATCCTGACTGGACGTCTATTGACGTCCTCAGGATAATCCGCGATTCCCAGCCCGTGGGGGCGCGCATCACGGCGATCGGAGTTGGCGTGGGTCAGTCTGACCCACCGCATTACCGACCGAGGTAAAAGGAAGCCTTTCGGAAGCCTTTTACCATGTGATTAGCCGTGACCAATCACGGTTGATCACAGTGTAAATAGGAAGAGCCGTTTAACGGATTTTCCTCTGCTCAGGTCTGCAGACCTGAGCAGTGGAGAGCCGATCGGCTGCTCTCCTGATGGGGGGGGCTGCGCTGAATGTTTATCAGCACAGCCACCCTCAGGATCACTCCACTGGACCACCAGGAAGCCGACCAGGACCACCAGGGAGCCCCCCAGGACACCATGAGGAGGCCACCCAGGACCACCAGGGAGGGAACATGGAGGCCGCCCAGGACCCCCAGGGAGCCCCCACTAGACCACCAGGTAAGGGCAGTACAGTGCACTGTAGGGATGGCACTGTGCCCATATATGATGCCTGCCAGTGCTATCCCTAACAGTGCTATATGCACCAATGCCACCTATCAGTGCCCACCTGTGACACCTTTCAGTGCCCACCTGTGCCACCTAAAAGTTCCCACCTGTGCAACCTAAAAGTGCCACCTATCAGTGCCCAGCAGTGCCACCTATCAGTGCCCATCAGTGCCCAGTGCCACCTATCAGTGCCGCCTATGAGTGTCCATCAGTGCTGCATATCAGTGCCCGTCAGTGTTGCTTATCAGTGCTGCCCATCAGTGCTGCATATGTGCCCCATCATCAGTGCAACCTTATCAGTGCCAATCAGTACTGCCTCCTCAGTGCCCATCAGTGTAGCCATATCAGTGCCCGTCAGTGAAGGAGTAAATGTACTTATACAAAGTTTTGTGACAGAAACAAAGACATTTTTTTTTTTTTAATTTTCGTGTTTATTTATAGCACAAAAAATAAAAACTGCAGGGGTAATCAAATACCACCAAAAGAAAGCTCTATTTGTGGGAACAAAATTATAAAAAGTTTGGGTACATCGTCGCACGACCACGCAATTCTCATTTAATGCGCAACAGCACTGAAAGCTGAAAATTGGTCTGGGCGGGAAGTGTTCTAAGTGCCTGGTATTGAAGTGGTTAAAACTTTGCCACAGTAAAGTCTCAGCATTGCTGAACAGATGAAAATTCCTGAAAATTTACAAAAGCATCAATATCATCTCAGGGTTTGATAAATTAACACAGCATTGTGTAATATACAGCAACCACTCAGCCCTTTTTAGAGAATTACTTTACAACTTTCTATTAGCCCTCATGGTGAGATATGATATGATTTGAGATTGCACAGACGGTTTAAATTGGAAAGCCTCTAGCTACTGGAAGAAAAAAATTAAACAGCAGATGTTACTGAACACTATCCAGCTGTACTTGACAGCTATTTCACAAATTCACAAATACATATTTTTATATTCCCATCTAAAATATTCCTATGGGCAGTAATGCCCCAAGTAAGTATCAATTGGAAAGCAACCTTTACTTGTTTTTTTTTTTTATTTCATTGTATTTATTTTACTAAGAAATGCAGTAACACGTAAGAGTAGTTTAAAACAACTGTTATCCATTCAAAGCATCAATTAAAACGCAAAATCATGCAACACAGATCATGTGGTTTTTTTTTTTACAAAGATTTTTAGATTAGATGGTTAGAGTTGAGCGAATCCGAACTGTAAAGTTCAGGTTCGTACCGAACTTTGGGGTGTCCGGGACCCGGACCAGAACCCGGACTTATAAAAAAAGTTTGGGTTCGGGGTTCTGGTATTTTATTCCACGTGTTGAATAGCTGCCAAGGGCAGCCAGTCAACAAGTGTTTCACTGGTTTGCCCTTAGAAGCCATCACAGCCATGCCTACTAATGGCATGGCTGTGATTGGCCAGTGCATCATGTGACCCAGCCTCTATATGGGGCTGGAGTCACCGTGCTGCATGTCATATGCTCTCAGGCTAGTTTAGGGAGAGGATGCTGCTGGCTCTGTGAGGGACAGATTGCAGATATTATATAACATCTCATTCTGCATTACTGAACGATCTAATTGTGGACTAGGTAGAGATTACTAGTACTGCTGCTTTGAGGGACAGATTGCAGACCTCATCCTGCTGCACAGAACGATCTGACTGGACTAGGTAGAGTCTACTGCACGTCGTCCTACTCCAGACGTTAG
>BLSH010056781.1:22084-36547 GCA_018402905.1 Glandirana rugosa | reverse complement strand
CAGTGTAGTGGCATGGATGGGCAGTGTAGTGGCACGGATGGGCAGTGTAGTGGCATGGATGGGCACTGTAGTGGCACGGATGGGCACTGTAGTGGCATGGATGTGTCACGGATGAGAACTGATGTGGTATGGATGAGCATGAATGAGGCACAAATGAGCCATGGATGGGGATGGATGAGGCATGGATGGATGGATGGGTGAGCATGGATGGATGGATGGATGGGTGAGCATGGGTGGATGAATGGGTGGATGGATGGGGGAGCACGGATGGATGGATGGTTCAGCACGGCTGAGTAGGTGAGCATGGATGGATGGATGGATGAGCACGGCTGGGTGGATGAGCATGCATGGCTGGATGGGTGAGCATGGGTGGATGGATGGGTGAGCATGGATGGATGGATGAGCATGGATGGATGGATGGATGGATGGGTGGGTGGGTGAGGATGGATTGGGTGAGGATGGGTGGGGGGTGGATGGCTGGGTGGGTGGCTGATGATGGCTGGGTGGGTGGTGGGTGGGTGGTAAATAGATGGTGGGGATATATTTTGTCACTAGGCAGCGCTGTGGGCATTACACATCGCCCACAGCGCTGCAGCGTGTCCTCTCTCCCCCCTCTCTCCTCTCACACTGCACCGATCGGTGTGGAGAGGAGAGAAAAGCCGGCACTTCCGCCGGCTTGTTTACATGTGATCACGCCGTCATTTGACGGCGCAATCACGTGGTGAAAGGCCGCTCACAGCGGCCATTCACCACGATCCCTGATCAGTCGGGTCCCCCGGACCCGACGGTCACGGATGTTCCCATGTGCGCGCCCCAGGGGGCGCGCGGGAAGCGCGATTCTGGGAGGACGTCAATAGACGTCCTCCCAGAATTAAGCAACCACTCTGTAGACGTCATTTGTCTATAGGGCGGTTGTTAACTGGTTAAAGAGGACATGGGTTTGATAATTATGGCCTCTATGCCTTGGATTGCTACCCCATCTGGTGGAGTAAAATGCCTCTGTCTAGTTTTAGAGTGCTGAGATTTTCTCTGCATATTATTGTTATTAGACATCAAACAATATCTTGCAATGTGACCCCACTTTTTACAGGCGAAGCACTTGAGAGCTGGTCTCCCTGCATAGGAATGTCTATAAGTATATGGCGATGGAGACCCACGTTTCTGGATATCATTGCTATGTTTGGAATCACCCGACTTAACACTGTCATTGTCTGAGGAGTAATCGATAACTATGGACTCATCAAGTCTCCACTGTCATATTGCTACTGTTCTCAAAAAGATCAGGCGTATTTTCCATTTCAACACCTGAATCAATTTCAAGAGCAGTTATAGCACTTTTGTCCAAATACTCCTCCTCCACATTGCCAACATTGATTCCAGCCAGAGCAATATCATTTGCATCAACCAGAGTATCCGGTTTCCCTAATTGTTGTTCTTTCTGTGTTAAACATTGAGACTGCTCAGCATTGGCATATTTGTAAGATAATTGCCTTTTGGTCATCTGAGCTTCCTGTAGCTCCATTCTAAGCATTGTTATCCTACGCTCATTCTCTGCCTCTCTTTGATTAAAATAGGCAATACTACTTTCCCTTAGCTTACACGTTTCCTCCAATTCATTCATTTTCTGTTCCAATACACACTTCTTATTAATCCATTGAGTTTCTTTGTTCTAAGCAACGTTCGTCCTTCTCACTAGCATGCATACCACATTTGCCATTTTCACTTTTTTGGCTTTTTTATATGAGGCTTTTATTTTTAAATTCTCATTCTCATTCTCACATTGTTTTAATAAATCATTAAAATGGTGAGTCAATGTATTCTCTGCCAAAGTCTTAAACTTAGCAGATGCATGCTTTTCAATGAACATTCCGATGCTCTCCATTGATATACTAATTACTTTCACACTTAATCGTTTGACAAGTTTGCACAAAGTTGCAGATACACAACACAAAGCATACACAAACATAGAGACAAAGTTTAAAAACTCATAGGGACTTGTAGTATTACAGAACTCCCTACTACCAACTGCCTGTACCCAGACACCTCAGGTACTAGGTCCTTGGTCCTCTTTTGGAGCCAGAAATCTTTTTCACTTTCCCCTGGGTACAAAAAATATAATCTATATTTCTCCCACTTTCTCCTCAAAGACGTATGTGCTCTGCAGGGTACCTCAGTTAACCAAGGGTGATCAACCCTTTCTTGCTTGCAGAATTGCACAGCGAACAGGCCTAACAAATTCATAAATTTGCATTAACAATACAACAAACTTTAACACATACAATACACATATACCAGCCAAAAAAATCTCACCAGATCTGCGCATCAGCTCACTGATGAAATGTTTTCACAGAACTTATAAGATCACTCCAGCAGGCTTCAGAATTCATGAACCAGCGCAAATGTCCACCGCAGAGAGATACCTTCAGTTCTGATTGCTCTTGTAGAGTAAAGGACTCCTTAGCTTAGAGGAACTCAAGGCAAAAAATATATTAGAGTTATGGATACTGTGTAGAACTTCTTTCCACACTCCTGCTGAGGGTGCCAAATGAAGTATCTACACTCCTGCTTCTGGGGTGCCAAATGAAATAAAACTGGGGTGGATATGGGTTCCCCAAGTTTATTTGTAACTATATTAATTGTCTATTCCTCTAATTCGTTAACCTACTAAACTCTGATAACAGTAACGAGGATATTATGATAATACGTTTAGCTTATATATAAATAATCAATCACTCTGCTTTAATAAAGCAAGGATTTCATTTATTATACAGAAAGTAGAAATGCTTACATAAAAAACTAAGAAAATATAGAGCCTATAACATAAGTAACATAAGGAGATACTTAGGCTGTCCTCGAAATGTTGTTCTGGCTGGCCTGATGGATCGAAGATGGAAGAGAAGAGAAAAAGGAAGAGACTTCAGACCTTTTAAACAGTGCTCAGGCACCCACCCAGTCACACCCACATGCCAGCCTATATAGGATTATAACCAATGGTGGCAGATTTCCTTTCTTCAATCCATCTCCTAGGAAGCATGCTGTGTTGTATGCAGTAGAAACCACTAGAGTCAGTATATGTCCATGTATATCTCATATCTTATCCACCATCTCCCCAGGCCAGGTGTTCTTTTGAAGATCTGTAAGTCAGGCAATCAATCACTTTAGCAGTTGACTATTGATGTTTTTATGTACAGTCATTCAGTTCCCAAACTTTATTACACCATGTGGCTTACATTCCCGCTGTTAATCCCCTGCCCGGGGGCAGCACTCCAAGATGAAGGTTGATATGCACTGGTCAGCTCCATAAAACTTGTTGAATGGCATTTCAGGTTACTTCCAGCAGTGTGCAGACCAGATATGATTAGATTTCATATTTCTTGCATTATGGAAAAACCATGTTGTCCTCCAACATATATGCTTATACTTGTTCTTTCTGGTAGCGCTTCCACACTTCATATTTATTAGTATCTTCTTTGTGTGACACACATTCAGTGCAAGCAGCAACCAGGCTTTCTATTATCACAAAGCAGCGCATAGCCACCTCTCCCTTATTACAGATTATACACACTGCACTACACTGTGTTATATACACTACACTACACTGTGTTATATACACTGCACTGTG
This sequence comes from Glandirana rugosa, assembly GCA_018402905.1. Lineage (NCBI taxonomy): Eukaryota > Metazoa > Chordata > Amphibia > Anura > Ranidae > Glandirana > Glandirana rugosa. Next base: position 32,925 of record BLSH010056781.1, on the reverse strand, counting down.
TTATATACACTACACTACACTGTGTTATATACACTGCACTACACTGTGTTATATACACTGCACTACACTGTATTATATACACTACACTACACTGTGTTATATACACTGCACTACACTGTGTTATATACACTGCACTACACTGTGTTATATACACTGCACTACACTGTATTATATACACTGCACTATACTGTGTTATATACACTACACTACACTGTGTTATATACACTACACTACACTGTGTTATATACACTGCACTACACTGTGTTATATACACTGCACTACACTGTGTTATATACACTGCACTACACTGTATTATACACACTGCACTACACTGTGTTATATACACTACACTGTGTTATATACACTACATTACACTGTGTTATATACACTACACTACACTGTGTTATATACACTACACTACACTGTGTTATATACACTGCACTACACTGTGTTATATACACTGCACTACACTGTATTATACACACTGCACTACACTGTGTTATACACACTACACTACACTGTGTTATATACACTACACTACACTATGTTATTCACACTACACTGTGTTATATACATTACACTACACTGTGTTATATACACTACACTACATTATTTACACTGCACTACACTGTATTATATACACTACACTGTGTTATTCACACTACACTACGCTGTGTTATATACACTGCACTACACTGTGTTATATACACTACACTACATTATTAACACTGCACTACACTGTATTATATACACTGCACTGTGTTATTTACACTGCACTACACTGTGTTATATACACTACACTACGTTATTCACACTTCACTACACTGTATTATATACACTACACTGTGTTATTTACACTGCACTACACTGTGTTATATACACTACACTACGTTATTAACACTGCACTACACTGTGTTATATACACTACACTACATTATTAACACTGCACTACACTGTATTATATACACTGCACTGTGTTATTTACACTGCACTACACTGTGTTATATACACTACACTGTGTTATTTACACTGCACTACACTGTATTATATACACTACACTGTGTTATTTACACTGCACTACACTGTGTTATATGCGCTACACTACGCTATTCACACTGCACTGTATTATATACACTACACTACGTTATTCGCACTGCACTACACTGCATTATATACACTACACTACGTTATTAACACTACACTACACTGTATTATATACACTACACTGTGTTATTTACGCTGCACTACGCTGTATTATATACACTACACTGTATTATTCACACTGCACTACACTGTGTTATATACACTGCACTGACTGCACTAAACTGACTGAACGCACAATACACTAACTACCCTGCCTGATCTCCACTAACACACACTACACACAGATGCCATGTAAAGAGCCTTATATAGTGTGGGGCGTAAACTTAGCCCCTGAGCCATGATTGGCCAAAGGCACCCTGCCTTTGGCTAATCATGGCTCTCACAGGACATCGCGCTTTGATTGGCCAAAGCATGCAGGTCAGGTGCATGCTTTTCCCAATCAGCAACAATCAATACACTGCGAGATCGCAGTGCATTATGGAGCACTTGATGGTGGGTGAACTTTTGTTTGTTTGTTTAGCGAACAACTGAACATGAGGTCCATCTCTAGTCTCCCATCCATATCTCAACAAATTGAGGAGCATGAGATATGGGCAGTGTGATTGTCATGGAGCTGGATTAAATTGGTGCATTGCACAAATGTTTCTGATATGCTCCTTGTCAACAGGATAAACCTTGGTATAAGTTTATTTCTGTTTTATCCAAACTTTGTGTTTTTTTTATCGAAACTTTGTGTTTTTTGTATATTTTTTAAATTCTGTTATGCTTACCCCTAATGCAGGTGGTCAGACATTATAGCTGGCATCTGTGTTCTTCACCTATAGCAGCCCCCTTTCCCATAAGGCAAGCAGGCCTAACGGTACTCGGTTGCCCCAGGACTTATACCCAATGCTATAGTGCCTGGCTACCATGCTTGGGGCAGACGTGAGCTGAGCAAAGCAAACAGGTACTTGAATGTCTGAGATTGTTATCTGTTGTATTGTAGCCAGAGATATGTGGGCCCCGTGTACTGTGTTGTTGTTTATATATAGGGGGGTGGGCTCCCCTCAAATTGTCAAATTGTCACAGACCCTCTGGCGGTGATATGTCCAGGACTGGGGGGGACCCCACGCCCTTTTTTCAGCAAATTTTTGTATATTGCTGGGAACCAGCAATACATTACAGCCGTGATTTTAAATGACAATTTTTCCTATGGAAATGGCATTTTGCTCTGGCTGTGTTCTACACCTCACAGAGATGCACCCTTTTACACACAGACTAAGGGGACCCCCCAGGCACAATATTTAAAGGAAATTTTCAATTATTTTTTTTTCACTTTAAGCATTATTAAAATCACTGCTCCTGAAAAAACGTTTGATTTAAAAACATTTTTTATTTGCATTGATACAAGTCCCCTAGGGCAGGACCCGGGTTCCCATACACTTTTTAGGGCAATACCATTGCATATAAGCCTTTAAAATGAGCACTTTAGATTTTTCATGTTCGGGTCCCATAGACTTTAATGGTGTTCGGATGTTCGCCCTGAACTTTTTGTCTGTTCGCATGTTCTGGTGCGCATCCCTACTCTTTGGTACTTATTGAGTCTTCCTGTCAGGTAGGGCTTTGTCCGTATGATGTACAGGCAAGCAGATACAGTGACAGTGTGCAGGAGACCTGTATGGCCTCAGTGATCTGCTGATCGCTGGTGCATTGCTTTCCAGGCTCTACTACAAAAAATAATAAATGTATATTTTTTTACCTGCAAGAACATGAGCATTTATTATTTTTCCTGGAAAGGTGAACTTATCCTTTAAGTCTGTGGATGAATAGAAAGTCTCTGTACAGAGCACTTCCTGTTCAATCAATCCTGTCCCATCTCTGTCCTCTCTTCCTCTGTCTCCAGAGTGAATCATAAAGGGTCTGGGACCCCTGATCCAGATATTTCACCAAAGCCAACCCCCCCACCTGGGCTATGAAAAAAATATATAAAAAAATTGTAAAACAAAACGCCGGTACTCTGGCTGCATGAATGAGTAATTTGTTCCTGTGTCTGAAGCCGTGTTCAGGGCCACACACCCATCCAGGCTGGGGGGCCCTGTCAGGTAATGTACTGGGCCCCATGATTTCTAACGGCAGCCCTGAGTGTGTTCTCCGGTCTCCCCCTCTTTGGCTTCCCATACATTCTACATATTACCAGCCTAATGTATGCCGTGTCTCTGGAAGGTATTGTGCCCTCTGCTGGGGAAGATGAGGGTGAGACCGGAGAACATGCTGCACAGCAATATACATCTCAGTGCTGATAACAGCCACACCAACACAATTATATTACTGATACATTCTATTACAGTCTATGCCAAGCTAAGAAATGTTTCATAGTTTTGGATGGGGTGAGGGAGGATTTGAGCCCCTGTTGGGTTTTTACTGCTATCTGGGGATTCCCCTCACTTCCTGTCCTGCTGACAACATTGCACCGGGCAGGAAGTGAGAGGAAATCAGCAACAGGGACCCAGATATACTTTTTGTTAGTAGAATAGGGGGAAGGCTAGAGCCCCAGTCAGATTTTATTATCATTGTGGAGATCTCTCCTCACTTCCTGCTTGGTAAAATCGTGTCACTGAGACAGGAAGCGAGGGGAAATCTCTTCAATGGAGATCTGGACAGCAGTAAAAACCTGACAGAGGGTCTAATTCTCCCCCACTCCATCCAAAACTAAGAAATAAACATTATGGATGGACATACAATTTAATGATAAATCACATTTTATTGTCTTAGCAGAGAAAGTAATATGTCTGATTGTCATGGAATAGATAGATAGATAGATAGATAGATAGATAGATAGATAGACCACACCCCTCATTACTGACAAAATGGAAGATGTCTTTCCCTGTTTCTCCGGTAACTGGAGGTCTCCTACCCAATCACAGAGAGTGACAGAGGGAGAAATCTCACATTTAACAAAAACCTGCAGGGCACTGACTGAAGTCCCACCCACTGCTTTATCCTATTGGCTGAATGTTCAACCACCCCTCCCTGTGACATCACCAGTCTCTGGGCGGAGTTCTCACATCTCCTCTTTCCCCCCACAGATCTTTATACAACCTCCCCATACCCATAACACAGCATGGAGGGGCTCAGTGAAGGTGGTGGTGAAGGTGTGGAGGTGTCGGGTCGGGGCACACAGATCATAAAAGGAGATCCTCCCGGCCTCATAATCCAGATCTATCCTGACTCTGTTACTGGGGATATTGGAGGGTAAGGGGAACCCTTTACTGTCATGTGTCACCTCATACTGATCACCATTCCTGTACAAACCCCAGGACTTGTTATTATCTCCAATCCCTGACTGCCCCCCTCCCCTCTCTATACTGGGGTAACAAATCCCGACTCCCCATCCATGTGATCCCCCGACATCCACATTCCAGTAATGTCTCCCTGAGGAGAAACTCCGACTGCTCAACACCTGAGCACAATTCTGAAATCTCTCTGCTGTTTTTGGACGATTCTGGTTTCTATCTGACTTGGATACAGTTTTCCTGTCATCTGATATATGGAGACAATTATGGGCTGTGTTTAAATCCAGTAATATGTCTGCAGCTCCCTGTATATAGAAGTCTACATTTACCTCTGTTATTATATCAGATAATGTGTGTAATGTGTGTGATATCCCAGCCACATCCAGACCCCCTCCATCATGGAGGAGCTTCTCATGTCTCTCTCTGTCCTCATTATCTCCATCCTCAGTATCACACAAGTCACCTGTGTCTGATTCCTGTAAGACAGTCAGTGGATCCGTCACGTTACACAGCTCCTCAATGTGATGCAACTTCCTGGAAAGCTCCTCCTTCTTTATTTCCAGATCCCGGATGTAGATGGAGATCCGCTCTGCCCTCCCGGAGATTTCCCTCAGGATTCTCTTCTCCAGGTCTTCCAGATGTCTCCTAAGATCTCTAAACAGGGCAGTGACTCTCTCGGTGTCACCGGCTGCTTCTTCTTCTACTTTCCTCCGGTGTTCCTGCAGACTCTGGACTCTTTCCTCCGTCTCCTCTCTCTTTGTCAGAAGTTCCTGTAGAACATTTCTCAGTGTCTCCTTCTTCTCAGAAGCCTCATCCAGCGTCTCCACCTGGTGTCCTCGATGTTCTCCAGCCAAACTGCAGGACACACAGATACAGATATCATCCTCAGTGCAGAAATACTTCAAAACTTCCTTATGGATGGAGCATTTCCTGCTCTCCATGGACAAGGTGGGGTCACATAAGATGTGTTCTGGGGACTTTTTGTGGACTCTCAGGTGTTTATCACACAGAGAAACCTCACAGTGTAGACAGGATCTAACAGCAGGTACAGGAGAGTCCACACAGTAAGTACAGAAGACCCCAGACTCCTCCTGATCTGGCTGAGCAGACAGGAAATTCTCCACTATGTTACGCAGTGTTATGTTCCTCTGCAGTGCAGGCCGATCCTGAAACTGCTCTCTGCATTCAGGACAGGAATATCCTCCAGACCCCCCCTGTGTATCCAGCACACGATCAATACAGGCCCGGCAGAAGTTGTGTCCACATCTCAGGGTTATCTGATCGGTATAAATGTTCAGACAGACGGAACATTCCAGCTCAGCTCTCAGATCAGCAGACGCCATCGCTGACAGCAGAAGAGAAATGAAAGTGAAAGTCTCTGACACCGGGGAAGAATGCAGTTGGGAGGGGTCACATTCTCCTACACAGGGCGAGGCTGAACCAGATCAGTAATATTAGACACAAATCAAAGTACTGAAAAGGAAGGTTTTTTTTTCCACAGTAGTAAAGATAATTAAACCTCCCAACTTTGAGAGAAGGAGGGAAAGAAGGGTGTAAAAGAGAACACACTAATGCCACTTGTACACAGTGCCGGGACAAGGTCATTAGGTGCCCAGGGCAAAGATGGCAAACTGCTCTCCCCCTGCTGTGAAATGCGGGAGTGGCTTAACTTGAACCACATATCTGGTGTGGCTTAAAGGGGGTGTGGTTTAATAGAGTATGAGATGACTTACATAGTGCAGAATGCAGTAATGTTAAATAGGGAATGCACAGTGTGGAGTGTACAGTGGTGGGTAGTATATGCAGGAGAGGAGTATGGAGTGTATGGAGGTGGGTAGTATGTGCAGGAGAGGAGTGTATGGTGTATGGAGGTGGATAGTATGTGCAGGAGAGGCATGCATGGAAGTGGGTAGTATGTGCAGTAGAGGAATGTATAGTGTATGGAGGTGGGTAGTATGTGCAGGAGAGGAGTGTATAGTGTATGGAGGTCGGTAGTATGTGCAGGAGAGGAATGTATAGTGTATGGCGGTGGGTAGTATGTGCAGGAGAGGAGTGTGGAGTATATAGAGGTGGGTAGTATGTGCAGGAGATGTGTGTATGGTATATGAAGGTGGGTAATATGTTCAGGAGAGGAGTATATAGTGTATGGAGGTGGGTAGTATGTGCAGGAGAGGAATGTGGATGGTATGGCGGTGGGTAGTATGTGCAGGAGAGGCGTGTATGGAGGTGGATAGTATGTGCAGGAGAGGTATGCATGGAAGTGGGTAGTATGTGCAGGAGAGGAGTGTATGGAGGTGGGTAGTATGTGCAGTAGAGGAGTGTATAGAGTATGGAGGTGGGCAGTATGTGCAGGAGAGGAGTGTATAGTGTGTGGGGGTGGGTAGTATGTGCAGTAGAGGAGTGTATAGTGTATGGAGGTGGTAGTATGTGCAGTAGAGGAGTGTATAGTGTATAGAGATGGGTAGTATGTGTAGGAGAGGAGTGTATATTGTATGGAGGTGGGTAGTATGTGCAGTAAAAGAGTGTATAGTGTATGGAGGTGGGTAGTATGTGTAGGAGAGGAGTGTATATTGTATGGAGGTGGGTAGTATGTGCAGTAGAGGAGTGTATAGTGTATGGAGGTGGGTAGTATGTGCAGGAGAGGAGTGTGTAGTATTTGGAGGTGGGTAGTATTTGCAGGAGAGGAGTGTATAGTGTATGGAGGTGGGTAGTATGTGCAGTAGAGGAGTGTATAGTGTATGGAGGTGGATAGTATGTGCAGGAGAGGAGTGTATAGCATTTGGGGGTGGGTAATATGTGCAGTAGAGGAATGTATAGTGTATAGAGGTGGGTAGTATGTGCAGTAGAGGAGTGTATAGTGTATGGAGGTGGGTAGTTTGTGTAGGAGAGGAGTGTATATTGTATGGAGGTGGGTAGTATGTGCAGTAGAGGAGTGTATAGTGTATGGAGGTAGGTAGTATGTGCAGGAGAGGAGTGTATAGTATTTGGGGTGGGTAGTATGTGCAGGAGAGGAGTGTATAATGTATGGAGGTGGGTAGTATGTGCAGGAGAGGAGTGTATAGTGTGTGGAGGTGGGTAGTATGTGCAGGAGAGGAGTGTATAGTGTATGGAGGTGGGTAGTATGTGCAGGAGAGGAGTGTGGTGTGTATGGAGGTGGGTAGTATGTGCAGGAGAGGAGTGTATAGTGTATGGAGGTGGGTAGTATGTGCAGGAGAGGAGTGTATAGTGTATGGAGGTGGGTAGTATGTGCAGGAGAGGAGTGTATAGTGTATGGAGGTGGGTAGTATGTGCAGAAGAGGAGTGTATAGTGTATGGAGGTGGGCAGTATGTGCAGGAGAGGAGTGTATAGTGTGTGGAGGTGGGTAGTATGTGCAGGAGAGGAGTGTATAGTGTATGGAGGTGGGTAGTATGTGCAGGAGAGGAGTGTGGTGTGTATGGAGGTGGGTAGTATGTGCAGGAGATGAGTGCAGAATGTATGTAGGTGGGTATAATGTGCATGTGAGGAGTGCAGAGTGTACAGTGGTGGCTAGGATGTGCAGGATGGTGTCAGTAGGGCAGTATACAGCATCAGCATCAGTTTTAAATCATTTTCATAATTTATTTTTGTATTTTTTGTTTTTCACTATGATTGGGCGTGGGGGGGGGGGGACTGTGGGGGTGGGTAGTAGACAGTGTCAGGAGAGCAGTGGACGGTGTCAGTGGCTTTTTGTTTTTATTATTTTATCTATTATTTTTTATGGTTTTGTTATTATTTTTTTTAAGTGATTTTTTTTTATATTTTTTTTCACAGGGCTTTTGGGGAAGGGGGTGGGGGGTATGTGGCAGTGGACGCTGTCAGTAAGGCAGTAGAGGGTGTCAAACTTTTTTATTTTTACGTATTGATTTTATTACAATTTCATTTGTTTTTTAAAAAAATTCACAATCCTTTTTGGGGGGAGGGGGTTGAAGCAGTGGGCAGTGTTGGTAGGGCAGGGGGAGTGGTGTCAGTAGTTTTTTGTTTTATATATTTTTTTACAATTTTTTTTTTTTTATAATTTTTTTATAATTTAATTTTTAACATTTATTATTATTTTTTTATTTATCAGCCCTGTTGGTGGGCTTTGGTAAGATATTAGGGGCCTTAACAGACCCCTGACATATCCCCTTTGAGACAGAGAAAGGGATAGAGGACACAGATTCCCCAGTCCCTTTCTGAGCACTGAAGATGAATGAACAGGAGACACAGAGGCTCCACTCCATTCATAAACTGAAGCAGAGTGACACACAGGTTACTCTGCTCAGTTACCACAGGACATAAGAGCAAGCGATTGCTCTGTGTCCAATTTAGAAAAGGAAGGAACCGGTAAATTACATATTTACCGGTCCCTTCTTCCGATCTCCATACTGACACAAAACCTCCCCGAGGGGATGGGGGGGTGGAGAAGGAGGACAGGGAGTCGGAGACCGGAGGGGGGCAGAGAAGGAGGACAGAGCCAAAGGAGATCGGAGGTGGCAGAGGAGGAGGCCATGGAGCCAGAGAACGGAGGGGGTGAAGGATGAGGGAAGACATGGAGCCAAATAACGGAGGGGGCGCAGATGAGGAGGACAGAGACTGATGAGATCAGAGGGGGCAGAGGAGGAGGACATGGAGCCACCGTGAGTGTAGTGCACTACCGGTACTTCACCTCCACCCCCCTCCAGAAAATTGTTCTGACCAGGGCACCCCGCCCCTCCCTTGTACCGGCCCTGCTTGCACACTAGATGTTTAGTCCATGTGTGTCCAATACTGGGATATTAGTGTTCCTGGGAGCCACAGGTGCAGCATCTAAACCAGCTGCCTGCACCCTGCCAAAATCTTTGAAAGGCAGCTGGCACTGCATATGCTGCAGCTGGATAGGGCTAAACACTCTACTGCCTTAGGGGAGAAAGGAGGCCAAGGGACTAAAGACCACTATGTGTTTATGAAGAACAAGTAAGGGTTCCTTGCTGGATAAGATTGCTAATTCTGAAATCTGTCTCATTGACATGATACAATGATAAAACCCACCTTACAAGTAAGTCAGCCAAGGGAATATCCTGAATGGGCTCAAAGCAAGGCTCCTGTAGAGCCAACATGACCAAATTGACATCCCATAGTGACACAGGTGAATGAAAGCGGAAGCAACGAGAGCCACCCTTAAACAAAGGCCTTTAAAATGGAATAAGTTGCCAGCATTCTCTGAAAGAGAATGGCCAATGCTGAGACTTGACCCTTCAGGGTGCTCAAAGTTAATTACTGCTCACGTGAAGCTATACAAAGTCCTCTAAGGTAATAGACCTTGTGGGAGGTTCCAGCCTTAATCAGCATAGTAATAACAGAGTCATAGAGACCTTGATCTTTCAGGACTTGGGTTTCAACAGACAAGTGTTAAAGCCAGCAACCATGAAGCAGGATGGTAGACTGGTCCTTGAGACAGCAAGTTTGGTTGGTCTGGAAATGACCATGGAGTGTCTCCTTGGAATTGGAGGTTGTGCTTCTGGGCCAATATGGTGCCACCAAGAGTACTAGAATGCCCTCTATTTTGATCCGGCAAAGCTGTTGAGAGAGAATCTGTAGCAAATGGAAAATGTATATGAGCTGGATAGGGCCATCAGTGTGTCCACCACAAAGGCCTTTGAATTCCTGACCCTGCCAACTTTGTTACTGAATTGGAATGCCAACAGATCTACATTCGGTATCCCCCAGTGGTGACAGATTATCTGGAACACCTTGGGGAGAACTAACCCTTCACTCACATCTAGGTTCTGGAAACTGAGGAACTATGCCAGACAACTGTCTATCCCAAGAATGTGGACTGCAGACACGGCTGAAATGTGCCTTTCAGTGCAAGCCATGATTAGGTCCTCTTCTCAGAAGCACGGCTTCTGTTGGAGCCCTGATGGTTTATGTAAACCATGCTTGTGACATTGTTTGAACCCTCATCGGCCACCCCTGAATCTGATTGGTCCGATGCAGAAGGCATTGGGAAATGACCCTCTCAGGCCACAGCAATGGCAGCGCTGCATTCCACCCAGAGGTCTGCCCAGAGGAACATGGAAGAATGCCAACATCCGATAACACCTCACGGCTCCCACAGTGTGACCCAGGGCCGCTGATAAGCCAGTAGAACTGGCCCTGTTGTACTGGGCCCGACCAGCAAGGGGGGCCCGGGCAGCTTCAGAGACTTTAGTGGAGAAAAAAAAATGGCTTTATAATTTACATCCCCTAAGCCACTGCTACTAGCTTAGGGGGTCTTGTATCAAGTGCTGCTGTCCACTAACAAGTGAGAGGGGCGGTCAGGGGGCGGAGCCTGGCCTCTCCATGGTCAGTGCAGTCATTAGAGAGAGGAGAAGATGGCCGTGAGTAATAGTCGCCGGGACCCAGTGTGACACCCTCGGCACTCCACAATAGCCTACAACCGTAAGAAGGTACAAGGAGACCCGTCTGGAGACCCACCTTACGTCGCG
>BLSH010056776.1:71283-90969 GCA_018402905.1 Glandirana rugosa | reverse complement strand
TAACTAAAGGTGTTTGCTTCCGTAGCCATGGAGTCTCTTTCATGGCACAGGGGATCAGGACGTGCCTCATGGCTGTTCTTGGTGAGACTGACTCATATAGGTTTTTGCTGTAGTAATATAGAACTTGTATAAGGGAAAAGCCCACCCCCCAGCCAACACCCTGTAAGCAACAATATGACCTTTGCATTCCTGAGGAGAAGGGGCTAGCTTGACCATATAAGGCCATTCAAATGCCAATAAGTTGAGTCATGCAATAACCAGGATATTAGAGGCTATAATAGATATTTGTGAGCCAACCTTAATGAGGAATATGAAATATGCAATTTCCCCAACACAATTTTACGATCACGTAAAAAACTTGGTTTCTGCAACAGGTCTTTTTACACACTGGATGAGTAGCCCACCTCTGAACCTGAGCCAATCATTCCATCCAGGTGTATTCTTGCCCATTCCACCACTCTGGAGTCTAAAATTCCTCCTGGCAAGACCTTCGTGCCCACAGAACTAAGACATAAGATCCTTCATTGGGGACATGATTCCAAAGTGTCATTCTGGGTTCCTCCGAACCCTTCAGCTCATCAGTCATCACTACTGGTGGCCTACTCTCCATTCGGATGTCAAAGGCTACGTAAAGGCGTGCCATGTTTGTGCCCAGTCTACGTCCTCCACACAAGCTCCTGCCAGTCTGCTCTGCCCTTGCCCATTCTGAAGGAGCCCTGGACTCACATTGATATGGATTTCACCACCGATTTCCCTCCATCTGAAAAGAATACAGTCATTTGGGTGGTAATCGATTGGTTCTCCAAGATGGAACATTTTGTTCCCCTTCCTGGTCTCCCTTCTGCTCCTGCTTTGGCCCCCATCTTTGTTCAAGAAATCCTCCGCCTCCATGGAGTTCCTTCCCATATTGTTTCGAATAGGGGGGTTCAATTTACATCCCGCTTCTGGAGAGCTCTTTGCAAGTCCCTCAATATTGTCTTGGATTTTTCTTCTTCTTACTACCCTCAATCCAATGGACAGACTGAGAGGGTTAATCAGGAGTTAGAGGTCTTCCTCTGCACCTTAGTCTCTGCTCATCATGATGACTGGTCCTCTCTACTCCCCACTACGTGGGCAGAATTTTCTCACAATAATCATGTTAATACCAGTTCTCAGAAGAGCCCCCTTTTCACATTTTATGGAAGACACCCTCAGCTTCCTCTCCCTATGACCTGTTCTCCGGACATTACAGCTTTGGTTGCTGTTCAGCAATCATTAAATACCATTTGGGGTGAGGTCCATGATTCCCTCCGCTCAGCGGCTGATAAGTTTAAGGGTTTTGCCAACCATCACAGGCAGTGGACCAGCTAATAGCAGCCCATCAGCAGAAGATGGATGCATCCAAGGGCCAAAGTTGGGTTTTTTTTTCATCCAAGTCAGGGTGCCAAAAGACCAGTAGACCAAGGAGAGGAGTTAGAGGGAGGAGGCGCATACGATCTAAAGAGGCAAAAAACTTAGTGGTGGCAGGTGTCTTTAACCTCAGCTTCAAAGTTCTGACCCATTCTGAAAAATTAATTCTTGACAAGGGACTCAAATTCGCACCCCCTAGAAACCTCAATAAGCTTGAGACATATATGGACGTACACAAGTTTGTACACATAGACTTAGTTTTAAAAGATACCTTCTGTCCAATCCAATTAAAGAAAATAGACTGACCTCTTTGGAATTTGTACACTCAGGCCTCTTTAATGCGTCTCTATTTAACCCCCCAGGGACGCTCGCCCCCCCCTAAAGGTTTTTAAAGATGCAGTCCTTAGGGATTTGGGACTTATGGAATTCAAAAAGTCCAGACTAAATATAAATCTCCAAGATGGCCTTGATTCTTTATGTAATAATAAAGATCTTGTCGTTAGGCCAGACGATAAGGGTAGAGGAATTGTGGTGCTGAACTGTAAGGACTATCTATCGGAAATGTACAATATATTGGGAGACCAGGCCACGTACAAATTGTTGAATTCTTACCCTAAGGATCAGTACCCGAAAGAGCTTAAAAATATCATTGAAAAGGGATTTTCAAGTGGTATCCTTGATAAAAAAGGTAGTCCATTTTCTAGTCCCGAAAGCTCCCGAACTCCTGTCATGTACTACTTACCTAAAGTACATAAAGATCCCATCTGTCCCCCGGGTCATCCCATCTTTAGCGGTATTGATTTGCTTACTTCCCGGGTGGGCAGATATATAGACTTCTACCTGCAACCTTTGGTTCAGGGTATGCCTTCTTATGTCAAAAACTCCAGACATGTTATTAATTTACTCTCTAATTAAACTCCCAGTGAAGGGATGTGGGTGGTGACAGCATACGTCACTTCACTTTACACCATAATACCTCATGTGTTGGGACTCAATGCTGTGAGATACTTTTTGAATGAGATTCGGATTTGCCTCAGGAACAAATCCGCTTCTTAATGGAATTATTGGAATTTGCAGCCTCCCATAATCACTTCTGGTTTGACTAGAGGTTTTATGATCAAGATAGAGGGGTGGCGATGGGAGCTAAATACATGCCTAGTCTTGCCAACCTCTTAATGGCCCAGTGGGAGGAGGACATAGTTTATGCCTACCAGGGACCCCAATTGGTTCTCTGGGCTAGTTATATAGATGATGTCCTCCTCCTATGGGACGTGGTCCCTAAGAGTCAGTACATGAGACTTTGCCGTAATTGTACTGACTATGGGGAATTTCAGTCACAGGCTGATACTCTAACCCAACGATTTTTAGGAAAAAGGGTATAGTCTTGCATCTTTGGAGATCATATTTAAGCAAGTATCACAGATGGAGAGGTCCGACCTGCTAAAATAAAAGCCAGTACAGGATAAGGAGGAAATAGCTCCCATTGTTCCATTTATTACCACCTTTTCCAAGCAATTTAGGAATATTAAGCATGTGATTTCCAGGCTATGGCACATCTTGAACAGTGACAAAGTACTTAAGAGTGTTCTACCTGAGAAACCTTGCATAGTTTTTAAGGGAGCACCCCCCCAGAAACAAGGTGACCCCCAATATTGTCAATCCCCCATTAAGAGGCCAAGTTTCTTTCAAGAGCTTACGGCCTTTTACCAATGTAGGAAGTGCAGAGTATGTTCTTTAAATAGCTGCACAAGGAGGACTACTAGGTTTGTTTCTACTAGTACTTCAGAAGAACATACTATTAAGCCACTCATAACATGCTATACTAAGGGGAGTGGTTTACATGCTTCAATGCCCCTGTGGGCTCCAATATGTAGGGAAGACAAAGCGCCCCCCTACAGGTTCAATTAAATGAGCACATCACCAATATAAAGACGGGGTTTAAAAAACACTCCGTTTCAAAGCACTGTCTGACAGTTCATAACAAAAACCCTTATAAAACATTGTTCTTGGGCATAGACAAATACAAAGCCCACTGGAGGGGGGGTTCTTTAGTTAGTGTGACATCCCAACTCGAAATGTCCTGGATCCATAGACTGAGGTCTTATGTTCCATATGGATTAAATGTTGATGTTGATGTTAATGCATTAATTGACAATTCCTGACTGTCCTTATACTCTGTAGTTGCTATTATTATTTAAATCTGTGAACTCAGTCTGGGTCCAATGTTGGAGGTCCATGGTTTGTTGTATTACACTTATGATGATTATTGGCTATTTTTTACAAACCATATATTCATAAATTTATGCTTTATACTATGAGTTTGGAACTGTTTATGGCTGCTTTTTAACATATACCCAGCAGCCATTAGGTCATTTCTAGATAAGTTTAGGGTCCAATTATTAAGCTTTAATTTATCAGTTCCTTATATTCTTTATAGTTAATCAATGGGATATGGGCTGTTTTTGGATAGACTTTTGCTATCCCTCTTTCTGTGAGACCATATGGTGTATTGATCGATTCATCTGGCACTTTGGGGGTGGAATTTGGATATTATTAATGAATTTTATTAGTACGTACATATAGTAGATTTTAGTCGTTCCAGTTATGTCCTCTGGAGGCAGTCTATTTAGGAGAACTTGGGTGCATCAATCTGATTAACTATTTTATAAGTCTCCCTGCGAGATCGCAGAAACATAAATTCCCATTTTTAAGTACATATAATTTAATAGTAGTTAGGTTTTTTAATTCATCCATCCCTTGATTAGATATTATTCAGGCTTTGCTTTATCATGTTGGATTGTATCTCATAATGAGAGGGTTCCATATGGGCAGTTCCGGTTTCTTTTCCTATAGAGAGCGGAGTATTTGATTCTCCTAGGATCAGGAACAGGTTTGTTATTCATTTTTAAATTATACACTTCTTGAGTGGACCGAGTGTGTTTAATAAATTCACACAGAGTTTGGAGGTGTTTTTGTGTTTCCGGAGAGACTGGACTTTTTCTTGTAGCCGGCCGGCTGATCATTTTAACTCTCATGAATTGCGTTTACATGTAAGTGCAATAGTTTTTTTATACCATTAAAGTACCAGGCAGTATTACACTATTGTAAGGCCTTTCTGTTTATATGTGTGCTTTTGGTGGGACGGCTGGAGCATAGAAGATGGCTTCTTTTCCTCACAGGATGGCTGTGGTAGCGAACCCAGATATAACATCCCCTATTGGGACCCTGACTGGGTATTAAATCGCAAGCAAATCCTTAGCTTTTCTCTGGTAAGCAACCAATCTTTCTGGTGGCGGCACTTTTTTTACCAGTTTGAGTGGAGCACCGGGGGTATCTATTACCTGAGTACTGTGGTCATTGTGATACCTGACATCTTATTGCAGCATCTGTCTACACGGGACTTTGGGTTGCTTATCACAGCCCTTATGAACTTTGAACTTTTGGAGTTTATGAAATTCAATACATCTGATATATGTTATTAACTCTTTGCTGTACATTTTGGGAGATTAGTTTAGTTACAGCGCTGCCCATCTGGATTTCTACTGGGGTAGTCAAGTTGTGAACTGGAAGGTTGTTCACCAAGTGTATACATTTCCTAACAACCATCCCATTTCTGAACAGCCTTATTCAAAATAACGTCAATGTGAAAAAGAGTGCTGCATGGAGCTAATAATCAGCATAGAGAAGGCAAAAGTTAAAATGCATCACACTTTCAAAAATGTATAAAATATATATCAGCTTCTTATATTTTACTAGCTTTATTGAACAGAATAGATTCAGTGCACATGGAGCTTTTTAATATGACTGATCACCTGTCATAAAAGCAGATGTAGTACATTTATTTCATTTTTGTATGAGCATGATATTTCACCACTTTACAGTATTCTGATATTCACATATAAATGTATACAAACCCATGCATTTTCTATTTTAAGCTTGGATTGGTGTTTACTTTTTCAGATTAAAAAAAAAGATGATACATTATCCACAATGTATGTATACAGTATAAGATACTTAATAGTAGTATATTGGATACTGATATTGCAAAATAGTTATGCTAATTTATGATTAATTGATTTACAATATACAATTTACTGATATGTGTTAGTAAAAAGCAGAGTTGTTTATGAAGTGAAAAATAAAAAAGAATAAATTCCAAACACACACTTTCCCTGGTATTCATAGGGAGTGCCTTAAATACTCATTAAAAATCTTCTGTCTGTGCAACAAATGGCGCAGCTTGGGACAGAGTCAAGTAATTCCAACATGGACGAGGACTTAACTCCAATATGGTGGCATTTCTTAACCAATTCCGGACCGCCCACCGCATATATACTGTGGCAGGGTGGAGTGGCTGCAAAAAAACACGTATAGGTACGTGGCTTTGTGCACACGACTTGAGCACCGCTCCCACTGTGACTGGACACAACAGTGGCCGCCATGACCCGCCGATCGTTCTCTGCAGAGAAAGGTCAGCCGTCTGCCTATGTAAAAAAAGCAGGCGGCTGATCGGTTGGAGAGAAACAGAGAGATCTCGTGTATTTGCAAAGCTGAAACACGATCTCCAGTGTGACACTCCCCCCACAGTTAGAAAGCACCTCCCAGGGAACACATTTAACTCCTTGATCACCCCTTCCCTGCCAGTGTCATTTATACGTTGATCAGTGCATTTTGTAATCACTGTATTGGTGTCACTGGTGCCCAAAAAAGTGTCACTAAGGAGTTTATTTACTAAAGTTGGAGAGTGCAAAATTAGACTCACTTCTGCATGGAAACCAATCAGCTTCTAGCCTCAGCTTGATCAATTAAGCTTTGGCAATAAAACCTGGAAGCTAATTGGTTTCTATGCAGACGTGAGACTGATTTTGCACTCTTTAGTAAATAAACATCTAAGTGTCATATTTGTCCGCTGCAATGTCGCAGTCCCGCTGAAAGATGCTGATCACCGCCATTACTAGTAAAAACAATAAAATAAATAAAAAGTCCCTAAATATATCCCCTATTTTGTAGATGCTATAACTTTTCTGCAAACCAATCAATATACCTTTACTAGGATTTTTTTTACCAAAAAATATGTTGCAGGATACATATTGACCTAAACTGATGAAGAAATTAGATTTTTTTAAATGTTTTATTGGGAATATTTTATAGCAGAAAGTAAAAAATATTGTTTTTTATTCAAAATTGTCGCTCTTTTTTTGTTTATAGCGCAAAAAGTAAAAACCACAGAGGTGATCAAACACCACCAAAAGAAAGCTCTATTTGTGGGAAAAAAAGAACATCAATTTTGGTTGGGTGTAACATCGCACGACCGCGCAATTGTCAGTTAAAGCAACGCAGTGCCATATCGCAAAAAATGGCCTGGTCAGGAAGTGGGTAAAACCTTCCAGAGCTGAAGTGGTTAATGAACTTGCCGCAGCCATAGCACCAGGCTGTACAAGTGTTGCACAAAAGAATTACCTGAATTTATTGCACTCAGGCCCCTTTCACACTTGTGTGACTTGTCCTGCAACTTGGGACTGCAAAGTTGCATGACAAGTCATACTCCATGATTTCCAATGAATACCATTTATATCCATGTGACTTCAAGTTGCAGCGACTTCAAAGTAGACCCTGCTCTACTTTGGTCTGACTTTGATGCGACTTGAAATCCATAGACCTCAAGATTACACAGGCATTGCTTCAAGTTGCATCAAAATAGTGGCAAAATTGCACGACATTCAGGTCTCACAAGTGTGAAAGGGGCCTTAGTCTCCCTCTCTTCATGCAGTCACTACTTGGAGCATAAGTCACACTTCTTTGCAGCCATTTCTTCCTCCTGGCCTGATGCACCCCCTGAATTGATTAGCCAACAGTGGTGTGCCCCTACTGGCAGATTCTGGAAATGGAATGTGGAAAGGGAAAAAAATTTGTGGGACCATACGAACACCGTTAAAGTCTATGGGACCCGAACATGAAAAATCAAAAGTGCTCATTTTAAAGGCTTATATGCAAGTTATTGCCATAAAAAGTGTATGGGGACCCAGGTTCTGCCCTAGGGGACATGTTTCAATGCAAAAAAAGTTTTTAAATCAATCGTTTTTTAGGAGCAGGGATTTTAATAATACTTAAAGTGAGACAATAAAAATGAAATATTCCTTTAAATAATGTCCCTGGGGGGTCCTTTAGTCTGCCTGTAAAAGGGTGCACCTCTGTTATGTTTAGAACAGTGCCAGAGCAAAATGACATATGTAAAGGAAAAAATGTCATTTAAAACCACTCGCGGCTACAATGTGTTGCCAGCGACCAGTATATAGAAACAAAATCACTGAAAAAAATTGCGAGGGTCCTCCCCCAGTCCATACCAGGCCCTTCGGGTCTGGTATGGATTTTAAGGGGAACCCGTGCAAAAATGTAAAAAAAAAAAATTGACGTGGGGTTCCCCCTAAAATCCATACCAGACCCTTATCCGAGCATGCACCCATACTCCCCAACATGAGCAGTATGGGTGCTTTGGGGCAGGGGGGCTCTACGCCCTCCACCCCCAAAACACTCTGTCCCCATGTTGATGGGGATAAGAGCCTCTTCCCCACAACCCTGGGCTGTGGTTGTGGGGGTCTGCAGGCAGGGGGCTTATCGGAATCTGGAAGCCCCCTTTATTAAGGGGGCCCCCAGATCCCGCCCCCATGTGAATTCACAAAAAAGTGTCAAAAAAGAAAAAACCACAGGAGACAATTAGGGACAAGTCCTTTATTTAAAAATTTAAAAAAAGTGCCCCCTGTTGTAATCCATCTTCAATCATGGCGTGCGATGGACCCGAAAAAAAAAGGCGCAACAGCTCCTCCTCCATGGGAGGACTCCTGCCATCTGCACGCTCTTTGCTTTGACAGTTTATTTATATGGAAGGGCGGGGCCACCTGGTGATGTGACTGTGTGACCCGCCCTCTCTGATGGTGCATGACGTAAGAAGGGGCAGGGTAGCTCACTTACATCGCCAGGTGGCCCCAGCCATATAAATAAACTGTAAAAGCAAAAAGTGTGCAGATGGCAGGAGCCCTCCCAACTGCACGCAATGCATTATGGGGCACTCCGGGGTGGCGAAGTCGCTGTAAATGCCCCATAATGTTCTACTTACGTTCGACTCGAACCGCGGGCCCATCCCTACTAGGCAGTAGTCAGATTTGGCCACCCTGCCTCCTCTCTCATGATTGTTTATGCTATTTTGTTGATCTATTTCAGGGATATGCAATTAGCGGACCTCCAGCTGTTGCAAAACTACAAGTCCTATCATGCCTCTGCCTCTGGGTGTCATACTTGTGGCTGTCAGAGTCTTGCTATGCCTCATGGGACTTGTAGTTCTGCAACAGCTGGAGGTCCGCTAATTGCATAGCCCTGATCTATTTGATCATCACAGACCCAGAGCTCTGGCTCTTGTTTCTTGGCTCTCTGTAAGTAATATTTAATTTGTTTCTGCCTGTCAACCTGTCTTGGATTCTCTTGTTCCTGACCTCTGTCTTTTTTTGAATTGCTGCCAACCACAGATTGTTTACTTGAGTATGCTTGCCTGCTGCCTGCCCAAATCTTGGACTGCTTGCTTGTCTTGACCTTGGAACTGCTGGGTTATTTACCAACTACTGCCTTCCCAGACCACCATAGTTTCTGGACTGTGGCACAGACACTCTTCTGCAGCAACTATGGCACTTGCCTGACCAGCCTAGGCTACAGGTACCTTACCCTGTTATCTTTTCTCAGTGTCATCCTGCATACCTAAATATTATGTTTTACCAACAGCCTTATGTTGAAACATATAGGACCTGGGAGGCAACTCAACACCGTATTTTAATAACCATATACTTTACTTATAACTAAACTGTAAAAAATGAAGAAACAACCACCAATTTAGAAGACATTATTAAAATTATAATTGGCCAATTATTAAAAAGAAAAAGAAACCATGGCAACTACACAAAAAGATAACCCCACCCCAAACAAAAAAGGGGTTCTTGTTAGCATGTTCTTTGGGTTAGTCCTTATTGTCCCACAATAAACTCTGGAAATGATTCCACTGCTATGCACAATTGTTATTGTAATTGGTATTATAGAAAAGGGGAGGGAATGTTTAAAGATCATCAATGAGTAGTCATCATTTTTTTATTGAGATATTCTGCAAGACTTTTTATCTTATAAGCAAGTCTTCTTGCGCTGCACATGGGGAGCACACCAGCCCAAACGAATCTATTAGTATTGGTAAATGTACATTTATAGTTCCATAATCATTTAGCTGGAAGGAAGAAAAGGGAATAGCTTTCTCAAAATCTGTCTGGTTTTTATAACTTGGCTCTGTCCTAAGAGCTTAGAGGATGCTGGAGAGAATTCCCTGTCTTAGAAATACACTTGAATTAGGAAATAATTTTAACATTGCTTAACAGCTTTACTGTAGAATATTGCTAACAATTATGTAAATACAGTACAGATATATCCCTGCGCTGCTCAAGCCTTCTCAGTTAGTTTTATCAGTTTTATCACCAACTCAAAAAAAAAAAAAAGATGCAATCAAATAGTGTAACATTTTTCTTAAGTAAACGTGAAAAAAGTATATATACTGTATACTGTATAAATATATCACTAAATAAAAAAGTGCTATAACCAAAATATTTGCATTGAAAACATGTCCATGGATATATTGCATATTAAATCCCACTTATCTTTATGTACTATGTTCAAAAACATTAAATCCAATCAATAAAGTAAACTTCATGCAAGAAAAAAACTATTATAGATAAAATGTGATAAAGTCCTGTGTATAAACAAAATTTCCACAAGTCCATCTTTAGGTGAAATTCCTCATCCAATGAACCAATCCCAATTTCTCCCAGTGTCCACTCCACAAAATTCCTCCATGTGCTTATTAGGTGTACCCTCACCTTCTTGGGTGGGCCTTACACTGTAAAAGGAGAGGAATTGACATAAAAACATAGGAGAAGTCCTAAAAAAAGTTTTTTTTTAAATCTGGTCCTGGTGATTAGTTGAGTAATCAGTTAAGTATATTAAAGATGTTGAGGAAAGTTAACATTGAGATAGATCTCTGGAAGTGGAAAATTGTATATGCATACATATGTTGTTAAGACGTAGTGATCAGATTGAATATATTGGTTAGATTTATATTGTCATTAATCTTACGTAGGGAGGGTGTAATCATTAAGGTGTCCGTTTATGAAGCAGTGGAAAAAATCCGGCAGATTGTTCTCCTCTGTGTGCCAGTTTATGAAGCCGTGTAGATTACTTCACCTCTAGCGAAGTGAAGTGATCTACAAACGGTTCAAACAGCAGAGAACGCCCCCCTGATACTGGAATCTCGTGAGACATTTCGAGATTACGGCACCAGAAATTCACAGAAACACAGAGATGTCCGTTTATTCAGCAGTGATAAATTATCACCGCTCATTAGAGACCGCCCAAATAGTTAATCAAATAATTAGTCCCCCTACACTATATATGTATATATAAGCACATACACACATTATATATGCACATATACACACATACATTATATATACATATATATATATATATATATATATATATATACACACATCATATACATGTATGTACATATCTACACATATACAGGGCAGGGGGACATGGCTAATGTGTTGGGGGGTCTGAACGAGGCAGGAGGAAGTCAGTAATCTTCCTCCTTCCCCGGGATTCCCTCTTCACTCCCCCGGTTCACCACCTCTGAGCTGGTGAATCAGGGAGTGTGAATTCTGACCCAGATCGCCAGTGAAGTGCGGAGATCGCAGCTTCATAAACTGCCTGTTTCTGTGTCAGTCAATCATAGTTCTCCATGTGCAGAGATAATCGGCGGAGAACGTGTTCTCTCCCCATTATCTCAGCTTCATAAACCGAAAATGAACTGTGATCAGCGGTGATCCTTGGGATCACCGCTGATCACAGTTTCATAAATGGACACCTAAGTTTGATGTCATAAAGGGTTTTTAATAACAGTCAAGGTATAATCTGGAAGGCACAAAAAAAAAAAGTTTTTTTTCTTTTTTTTGTGCGTTGTTGGTCAGTGGGAATGTTTTGTGTGTTTTGAGTTTTGTTGTAAATTGGAAATAAAATAAAAAATGACTTGATTTTTAAAAAATGAGGATGTTACTTTTCCTCCATAATCCCAGCGTCTCCAATCCGCCAGTAAGGCTTAATACAGTATCTCGCAAAAGTGAGTACACCCCTCACATTTTTGTAAATATTTTATCATATCTTTTCATGTGACAGCACTGAAGAAATGACACTTTGTTCCAATGTAAAGTAGTCAGTTTACAGCTTGTATAACAGTGCAAATTTGCTGTCCCCTCAAAATAACACACAGACATTAATGTCTAAACCGCTGGCAACAAAAGTGAGTACACCCCTAAGTGAAAATGTCCAAATTGGGCCCAAAGTGTCCATATTTTGTGTGGCCACCACTAGTTCACAGCACTGCCTTAACCCTCTTGGTTCACCAGAGCTTCACAGGTTGCTACTGGAGTCCTCTTCCACTCTTACATGACGACATCACAGAGCTTGTGGATGTTGGAGACCTTGCGTTCCTCCACCTTCCGTTTGAGGATGCCCCACATATGCTCAATAGGGTTTAGGTCTGGAGAAATGCTTGGCCAGTCCATCATCATTTGTGAGATACTGTAAATAGAGAGAAATAGCTCTTATAGTGTAGTATATTCCACAATGTTTATTGACAACATAAATAAAATGCACTCATGCTGTGGCAAGTAAACATCGGCTTCACAATAACAAAGTCCAGTAAGGACACCCCTCTCTCCCCCACAACTCTCCAGCACCTGCTAATCCTCTCCAAGAGTTCCACCCTGCGTGGTGACATCACAGTCCCATCTAACTGACACATTGAGAAAGTCCTATTGGACACAGCTCATCAGGTAGGCGGGGCTGTGTCATCACTGCACAGGGCGGAACTCTCAGAGAGGATTAGCAGGTGCCAGAGAGTTGCGGGAGAGAGATGTTTCCATGCCAGACTTTATTATCGTGAAGCCAATGTTTACTTGCTGCAGTGTGACTGCATTTTATTTAAGTTGTCAATAAAGATTGTGGAATATACAATACTACCCTATACTATACCATGGATGTAGACCACAGAAGGTTTATGATTTGACATTTGTGCAGTGCATTATCACACATGCATTAACATGCATTGATATTACAGGCAACTTTTTTAAAACGAAAACAAAAAAAATGTTATACTTAGTTGCTCTATGGAACCATATTGCATAGAGCCAGTCCCCCACTGGCACTATCATCTCCTTCTTCCAGCGAATGCCCCCATAGCAAGCCATGTGATATGGGGGCACCCATGTGGTTACGCTCCCAAGCTGGTCATTGTGTGTCCATGGACACACACAGCATGGCTCGGCCATGTCCCCCACTTTCTCCTTACAAGATTTGAGCCTTAGGCTCACACTGCTCTCACTGTATTCTGTGAGAAGAGGAAGAGAAAGCAACAATGCTGCAGACAGGACAGTGCTGGAGAGTAAGAGGAGGCAGGTAACTGTGTAGGGGTAGGGGGGAGAAGAGCTAGTGGAACATTTTTTACCTTAATGTAGGGAATGCATTAAGGTGAAAAAATGTTTTGCCTATGGAAACACTTTAAGGCAGCCCACTGAAATGTCCAAAATATCAGACATATCACAATTTTTTTGCTGCTGCAATGCAATATGAGGTGTTACCATGCATTGCATGCATGTGCATTACCTTAGTGAGCATGTGTCAAACACAAGGCCTGTGGGCCGAATCTGGCCTGCCAGGCCATTTCATGTGGCCCTTGTACCTCTCCTGCAGTTGTGGCACTACCTTGTCTCTGCCCCCTATCTCAGCAGTTGGCGGAAGAGAGGAGGCCATAACTCCTCCTACAGATCCTGTGCCTCTATGTGCAGCCGCACCACTCCCTCATCTCTACCTCCCCTGGATTTAGCATTCAGCAGACTCTAGCAGCAGAGTCCAGCCCTCCTCTGGTTATCCTCCAGATCCTGTACTTTCTCTTTCTCAGCTCCCCCTCCAGCTTCTTCTGCAGTAGCACAAGGTAAAGAGGTGACCTGTGATGTACAGGAGGGTGGGAAATTCTTGACTTCTGATGGTGAGGGGGCTCTGGACATCTGATTTAAAGGGGGTGGGGTGCTTTGGAAACCTGCTTATAATCATTATGAGAATAATACAATTCTATGCCAGTTGAAAAGGAAGGTTGCACACTACTGGAACCATCCACAAGAAGCTTTATTGGAGACTTCTTGTGGATGATACCAGCAGTGTGCTCTCTGAGCAGTCTCCAATAAAATGTATTGTGGATGATACCAGTGCTGTACAAACCCTCCATTTTAGACTTGCATCATCTGCAACAGGAGTGTGAGTGGGCTCTGTGCTGGTCTGCACCTGCCCTTCAAAGCCAAAGGCCCCTTTCACACACGCAGGGCCATCTTAATGAGTGGGCACCCCTGGGCAAAGCCCAGGGGCCCCAACTGCATGGGGGGCCCCTGCATTTTCCCTGTCCCCTGTCAAGTCAAGAAGATCAGTGGTGGGGGGGAGGCTGTGTGTAATACTCCCCTCCTCCGCTCTATCAGCTTGCAAGGACCGACAGACATTCCCTCTGGCTGCAGAGCTCTGCGATCCGCCTCCTAGGGCTGCCAGCCTCTGAGGACTCCCCTCTGCCTGTAGAAAAAATAGATTCTCCCTGGATGATGGAGTTGGTGGGCGGGGCGGGGTGTGGCTGACTCACACATTAGTGCTCTCCCTGCCTTAAGATGCCCGGGGCTGGACTGTAGGAGGAGCCAAGATGGAAGCCTGGGGTGGCATTTATGACATGGGGGCAGTGTGTGCAAGGAGGGGGATAGTTTCAAAAAGGAGTGGGAGCAGTGTGTACAGGGAGTCAGTATATATGGGGGATGGGGGTAGTGTGTAGAGAGGGAGGGCCAGTGTGTTTAGGGGGTGAATTAAATTTGGGAATATTACCTAGTTGTGTGTTTTTGTTGTTTCTAATCAGACTCAAAAGCCATGCCCAATATGTAGCATCATTTAGCCACACTCACTCCTTGCTTTTGCACGTATAGTGCGCCGCGGGCCACCATCTCCCTGGTAGGGGCCCTAGTGCATTACTTTGCCCAGGGGCCCATGATGTTATTAAGATGGCCCTGCACACACGCGGATCGTTCATGTCATCAGTACAGTCATGTCTTTTCAAAGATGTTTATCAGTTTTTCATCAGCTGCTCATCAGTTTCCAATCAGCTGCTCATCAGTTTTTCATCAGCTTTTTTTACATCCACTACCAGTGCTAAAATGGATGGAAAAACAGACCGTTTGTCAGTTTACATACGTTTTCCGTCAGATCCATTTTTTAATGGAAGAAAAAAAAACGCTTTGCCCTGTTTCAAAAAACTGATGCGGAAGTAAACTAATGTAAATGTTTTATTATCCATTTATATCTGTTTTTTCATAGAGATGCATTGATGTCCATTTGCATCAGTCAACGGATGGATGAAAAGAGGACAACGGTCCGCATGTGTGTAAGGGGCCTAAGTCTTAGGGTCCTTTCACACACGGGCGGTCCATTTTTTTAAAAGCCAGCGGATGACAGGTCCATCTCACTGTGCCGAGACAGACTTGTCAGAGCCCTACTCTTCTCTATGGGAGATCGGATGAAAACGGATCCGCCTGTCCGTTTTCATCCAATCCGCCAGACGGATGTAAAATAGGGTTTCCATCCGTCTGGATTTAGCAGACCGGGTCGGATTGGATAGCAGTGGTGTCACCGCTGAGGTGAATAGAGTGTCCGATCAGGTCCGCCTGAAAAAAACAGATTGATCCACATGTGTGAAAGGGGCCTAAAATTGGTTGCAAAGCCATTTGTTTGGGAACATACAATCCCATCTGTTTAATAACGATATGTGCCCCAGTGTCTGTGCTATATAAAAAAGATGCAGATTTCTACCTTATTTCACAGCGCCTCCCAGCACTCACGTGACTGCTCACCGCTCTCCTCTCCAAGGCTGACAACTACAGTGGGAGGAGCCAAGAACTCCTGCGGACATCAGCCGGGGAGGAGAGAAGGAAAGTGGCGAGCAGTCACGTGAGCAACGGGAGGCGCTGTGAAATAAGGTAGAAATTGACATCTTTTATATACAGCACAGATTCTGGGGCACATATCATTATTAAACAAGAGGGGAATGTATGAAAATATAACAATTATGATAGCAGCAGGAGGGGAAGAGTCATACTCACCCTCCTCTGTGCAGCGGTTTTGCACAGAGTGGCCCCTAGCCCCATCTTCTGGGGTTCTCCAGCGGTGCTCTGGGCTCCTCCTCTTCTCAAGTGACCACCACACTTCCCTGGGGTCACCCGTGCAGCCGTGCTCCTGAGTCCTGCTGTTGTGTGTATGCACATAAACAGTGGGACTCTGCCCCACCCCCTGCTCCCGGGTCACTGGACTTGATTGACAGCAGGGGGAGCCAATGGCTCCCCAGATATCAATCCGACCGATGAGAACCGGAGCAGTTTGGGTTTGTTTTCGGCTCAGGTAAGTAAAGGGGGGCTCGGGGGAGCTGCTCCAGGTGAAAAGGTTTTTCACCTTAATGCATAGAATGCTTAACCACTTCAGCCCCGGAAGGATTTCCAGCTTTAGGACCGGAGCCCTTTTTGCGATTCGGCGCTGCGTCTCTTTAACTGACAATTGCGCGGTCGTGCAACGTTGCACCCAAACAAAATTTGCGTCCTTTTTTTCCCACAAATAGAGCTTTCTTTTGGTGGTATTTGATCACCTCTGTGTCATTTCTGATCGCCGCTATAAACAAAAGAAGAGCAACAATTTTGCAAAAAAAACAAATTTCTTACTTTTTCCTAAAATACAAATCCAAAAAAAATATAAAAAAACATTTTTTTCACCTTTTTTGGCCGATTTATATTCTTCCTCATATTTGCGATAAAAAAAATCGCAATTGGCGTTTATTGATTGGTTTGCGCAAAAGTGGTCGCGTTTACGGATGATGAAAATTCATTTTTGGGGTTTTTATTTATTTTTATTTTTTTACTAATAATGGCAGTGATCTGCGATTTTTTGCGGTACTGCGATATTTCAGCGGACATGTCGGACCATTTTGACACTTTTTTGGGACCATTGGCATTTATACAGCGATCAGTGCTATAAAAATGCACTGATTACTGTGTAAATGCCATTGGCAGTGAAGGGGTTAACCTGCAGGGGGCGCTCTAAGGGTTAACTATGTTCCCTGGGCGTGTTCTAACTGTATGGGGACTGCCCTAACAGGGGAAGGGAAGTGGTCACAGCCTTCACGTACAGGAAGTCTGTGATCACAGCCCTTCCCCCTCACACAGCGGAGGTCCGTGTTTACATACACGGACCTCCGCTCATTCGCTCCGGGGGGGCCATCGCGGGTGGCCAGCGGCAATCAAAGCCGCCACACCCGCTCCCTGGCCCTCCACGGACACAGTGAGCGCGCGGGCGCGCCTCCGGCGGCGCGCGCTCACTAAACTCGTTCCCGCAGCCGCCGTCGTATGACTGCGATTTGCGGGAACGAGCCACTTTGCCGCCGTCCGATGCCGATCGGCGGACGGCAAGTGGTTAAAGGTGAAAAACCTTAAGGGTTTACAACCCATTTAAGTTAATACTAAGACCACTGATAATCGAATGCAGAGGCAATTATTTAATATGATAAAGAGTAGATACATTTATACAGTCTTATAGATACAACTGCCCCTTTGAGTACAACCATAATGCTGATGCGGCCCGTGATGAAATTGAATTTGACACCCCTGCCTTAGTGTATTGGGGTCTTATACAAAATTAATAACACCACAATGGCTCAATGCATGCAACGTGCACTGTCAGATGTTGCATAAACATATGTATTAACACACATGTTGCTGAAGCAAATAGATGTAAATAAGCCATTAGTCTCTTGAGACAGTCAGCGTAAATTACCATGCATAAGAATTGACAATATGTTTTCCTCATTTTTTTGTGATATAAAAATGCATAGAAAAAGTCAATTACCATATAATGTAAGCTACCTTTTGAAAAGACATCTCCCTCCTAATGTATATTCTCCTGCTACAAGGCATGGATGTCATATAACCTACATCAAAAGAATACGGATACAGGATCTAACTGTAAAATGTTGCCTTTGTTTTAGACATACTTGTGTTGCCTCAGGTTAAAAGGCATAATCCAGAATAAGTGTTCAGGTATTGTATGAATGTAATAGCAAAAAAAACAGGTAAACTGATTTAAAAGAAAGCATTTGATTCCAATCTGGATTTTGCTTGCTTTGTTTTAGTCAGAAAGTGCTTGATTTGTTTTCTTCATGTATCATCTAATTCACCCACAGTTCTAGCCATATGTGGATACAGCTTTAATAAGGGATGCCTCAACATAGTTTAAATACGAACTTCCTCAATGGGATCCCTCTTTACAGAAGCACAACGGGAGCTCAAATCAGCCATCCAACACCGCTGTAAATGCCACAGCATACTCATTAGGAACAAGTGAGCCAACACTATCACATATCACATATCATGAAAGCAAAACAGGTAGAAGGCAAATATAATAATACATGCCTGAAAGGCGGGAATAGGGATTAGGTCCAGTGTTCAGCGGATGGCCAAGGTAAATGTTGTGCTCATCCACCTGCCATGTTAAACCTCCAGCTGCAGTAGGAAAATGTACATTTATCACTGCTAAATGTGACAGCTTCCTGCTCAGGGCTCCTGTTTAATAGAAGTACAGTAGCTGCTGATAACAACCAGTGATGCATCCCCATCTGGCCCATTCTGCTGTCATCAAATGATTCCCTTCTGGCAGCTGAATTTAAACAAAGCGGCAGGGATTGTGGCTGATGTTGTTGACCAAAAATGACACGAGGACCCACCAAATGGTCACCAAAATATTTATCAGACTCTTAATGGTTCTGGTAAGTATTCTGGGGAGTCCCCATGCCCTTTGTCAAAAAATAAAGCTGGCAAGAAACTGTCACTTACTGGAAATGTAAATGTTAGTTTTGCTGTAGTACATTGTATACATTGTGTATGTGTGATGCTTCAAAAGCAGGTTTAAAGCATCCCTCAAGTGCATTTTTTAAAGGATCTGCGCATTTTCAATGTTCCACCCTATTGTGCTGTTCCCCATGAATCAGTATTTTCTTACATAAATGTAATTGGTACATGTCACCCTTGTCATTTGTTTCACATATCTTTGGCTATTAACCATGAAAATGGCCAAAATCTATTTTATAGATTTGGCTTCTATTGACTCCAGTGGGGTTGTGATTAATGTTCGCACTTGTGAGCTGTTTGGCAAACTTCACATGAACAAAACCCAGCTATGTTCACCTCATCCCTAAGCAAGACATGAAAACAGTGCAGGAGAGTGCATCAACAAGAGAGAAGTTTGTTAGGGGTTTTGCTTTTTTTCTGTTTACAACATGAGCAGCCAAAGACTTTATGGATAATAAATGAAATCTGGATCTTTTTAATAAACAGATCATGAAGAAGAAAACTGGGATTTTGTATGGTTTCCTGAATGCACAGAAGAAATGGGTTAGGGAGATATCTAGTTTCATCTCCTTTTTACAACTGAATGAGCTCCCTGCACTACCTTAAAATTTATAGGCCCAGGAGTAGAGTTGAGCGAACCCGAACTATAAAGTTCGGGTCCGTACCAAACTTTGGGGTGTCTGTGACCCAGGCCCAAACCTGGACAAAAGTTCAGATTCGGGTTCGGGTATTTGATCACGCATGTTGAACAGCTGCAGGGCAGCCAATCAACAAGCGTTTCACTGGTTTTCCCTTAGAAGCCATCACAGCCATGCCTACTAATGGCATGTCTGTGATTGGCCAGTGCATCATGTGACCCAGCCTCTTTATAAGCTGCTGCATGTCACATGCTCTCTTGCTAGTGTAGGGAGAGGATGCTGCCGGCGCTGTGAGGGACAGATTGCAGATATAATAACATCTCATCGATCTGATTGTGGACTAGGTAGAGATTACTACTACTACTGCTTTGAGGGACAGATTGCAGATCTCATCCTGCATTACAGAACGATCTGATTGTGGACTAGGTAGAGATTACTACTACTACTGCTTGGAGGGACAGATTGCAGATCTCATCCTGCATTACAGAACGATCTGATTGTGGACTAGGTAGAGATTACTACTACTACTGCTTTGAGGGACAGATTGCAGATCTCATCCTGCTTCGTCATCATCATCATTAGAGATGGATCAGGTGTTAGTCTAG
>BLSH010056776.1:27290-37846 GCA_018402905.1 Glandirana rugosa | reverse complement strand
TATCTGGTGATGCTATATACTCTGTCTGGTGAGGATGTATACCTCATCTGGTGATGCTATATATATCTGGCGATGCTGTATATGCCCCTATCTGGTGATGCTGTGTATATACCCTATCTGGTGATGCTGGGCTGTATACTCCTGGCACAATGGGTGGAATATATAAGGGGTGGGGCTTAAGAGAAGTGGGGGGGTCAAAAAGTAAGGGTGGGGTCTGCCCCCCCATCCTAAAATTTCACCAGCCACCACTGGATTACAAGTGATAACACCTCATCTGTGTTGGACAGTGCACTAAGGAATAAGTTGTTTATCCCACAAAATATTGCCAAATAACACATGGATGTTTTTAAGGGCTTAGTATCAAGAGATCTGGAGCAACTAGTCTCAAAAAGGGATATGAATTCTAGTTATATTCAGAAAGGTATTGAACAGCTGAGAAAAAGGAAGAACATAATAGTAAGGGCAGCGAACAAGAGGGGGCAGAGTTGTCATATTTTCTAAGGACTATTATCAAGAACAGCTGACTGAGATGCTGACTGATGATAACACATACATAAAACTGGATAAAGACACCACTGGCCAGTATAGAGAAGAATTGAACAATATAGTGGAGTTTAGATATCGTACTAGGGCATTAACTAATAAGGAGAGGAAATATCTGGTACCTAGTAGTAGTCGTCTACCAACGATATATACCCTCCCCAAAATACATAAGGACCTCCAAAAACCTCTGGCCAGACCAATCGTCAATAGCATAGAATCAGTAAAGACATGGTTGGGGCAGTATTTGGATTAATTCCTACAGTCAAGCATCGTAAAGACGAAAGCCTACCTTAAACATACCAATCATTTTTTACAGTTGTTACAGGAAGTAGAGCTAACAGGGGAAGCAGAAGTGTACTTGGTCACAGCTGATGTGCCGTCATTGTACACAATTATACAACACAGTGACGTTTTATTGGCTCCAAAATGGGTTTAAAGCCAAATGATGAGATGACATCCCACATGTCCAAAAAGTATATTTGCGGAATGTTTTAGACTTCTGTCTTTCCCATAATTATTTCTGGTATAATGAAGCGTTTTTTCTCTCAAAAATGAGGAGTTGCGATGGGCACCAAGTTTGCGTCAAGCCTCGCTAATCTCTTTATGGGAGAATGGGAGGATAAATGTGTATTTGAGAGGAGGAAGGAGGAACTGATTTTTTACAGACAGTTCTCTGATGATTTTTCTTTATATGGGTAGGTACTGAGTGTTCTTTATGTGAATTTATAGGTGATCTAAATAAAAATAATAATAACATCAAATTGGTCAGCCAATGGAGTAAGGATCAGATTAACTTCCTAGATGAAAATGTTTTTAGATAAAATCATCAACTGGGGGCAAAAGTGTACTTCAAACCCACTGACCATAATAGCTACCTCCCTCTACAGAGTGGACATCATCCCCTCTGGTTAAAAAGTATACTAAAGAGCCAAATCATGAGAGTGAAGAGAAATTGCTCTGTTAATAGTGACTTTATAACCAAATTCCAGGTAATTAAGGATAGGTTCATCTAAAAAGGTTATACAATAATGTTACTCAGTTAGACACAATAATACAAGAAGTGTTGGAGTTACCTCGTGAGGAATGTCTGAGGGATGAGGGGAGTGTTCATAAGAAGAATGACAATCATGAATGGGGCTTTATCTCTAGCTATCACTCACAATACAGTAGAAACTATTTTTAATAAACACTGGCATATACTATGCATGGGTAAAACCTTGAAGGCAGTACTTCCTGACAAACCAAAGTTAACTTATAGGAAAGCTCCTAGTTATGGCGATAAGGTTGGGAAAAAAATACTAGATCAACCGAGGAGACCACAGATGTTCTGGGATAGGGGCTGTTTTTTTGCCTATAGGAAGTGTAAGGCATGCCGACAGGTTAATAGAACACTGAGAGGCCTAGAACAATTCACATCCACAGCAAATAATAGAGAATTTCAAATAACTGAATTTATAACATGTAACACTACACATGTAGTGTACACTTTGGAATGCTCTTGTGGGTTGATGTATATAGGGCGTACCAAAAGGTTATTAAGCACTTCCGGACCACCCGCCGTCATTATATGGTGGTATTTTGCAATTGAATACTGTTGTTATGGTAGCTGATAGCTACCATAACCCTGGTATTTTTTTAAACAGTGGGCAACCAGCTTTCAGGTAACAGTTGTTTCTGCAGCAGATTTGCAGCGAAATCACTTTTATCGGGGGGCGGGAGAGGTGCCTCCCCTCCCGCCACTTTTCCATCACCCGCCACTTACCCGACCCGCCGGTAGCAGCGGAGACGAACGGGTCCACTCGTCACAATACCTGGATGCAGAGTGAACGGAAGATGCTGCCCACTCTGCTCCATAGCATTGAAGGGCGGAAGCAACGTCAAACGTCACTTTTAAAGCGTCAAATTTAAAGTGCCCCGTCCTGCCGAGCTTGCGTGCAGAAGGAAATGCAAAAGCATTCGGAAGTTACCCCCGCATATGAAAACGGTGTTCAAACCCCACATGTGAGGTATCACCACAATCATTAGAGTAAGAGCAATGATTTTAGCACTAGACCTCCTCTGTAACTTAAAACTGGTAACCTGTAGACATTTTTTAAACGTCACCGATGGAGATTTTTATGTGCCAAAGTTTGTCACCATTCCACAAGCAGGCACAATTTTGAAGCATGACATGTTGGGTATCAATTTACTCGATGTAACATTATCTTACACATTATGAAAAGAAAATTGGGCTAACTTTGCTGTTGTCTTATTTTTTAACTCAAAAAAGTGAATTAAAAAAAAGGCGCTTGTAAGACCGCTGTGCAAATACGATGTGACATATAGTATTGCAATGACTGCCATTTTATTCTCTAGATTCTTTAGAGTGTTAGAAAAAAATATATATATATATAATGTTTGGGGGTTTTAAGTAATATTCTAGTAAAAAATCCTGATTTTAACTTGTACATAAAGAATCTCAGAAAGAGGCTTGGTCCTTAAGTGGTTAAGAATACAGATTGCTGAACATATCCACAAAATAAAAATAGGATTTAACCACTTTAAGACCAAGCCTCTTTTTGGAGTTTGGTGGTTATCTGTTAAAACCAGTTTTTTTTGCTATAAAATTACTTAGAACCCCCAAACATTATATATATGTTTTTCTAACACCCTAGAGAATAAAAGGGTGGCCATTGCAAAACTTTATGTCACACCATATTTGCGCAGTGGTCTTACAAGAGTGATTTTTTTTGGAAAAATTCAGTTTTTTTAGTTAAAAAATAAGACAACAGTAAAGTTAGGTCAATTTTTTTCCATATTGTGAAAGATAATGTTACGCCGAGTAAAATGATACCCAACATGTTATGCTTCAAAATTGCGTCCGCTCGCGGAATGGCGACCAACTTTGCAACATAAAAATCTCCATTGGCGAAGTTTAAAAAATTCTACAGGTTAGCATTTTTGAGTTACAGAGGAGGTCTAGGGCTAGAATTATTGCTCTCGCTCTAACGATCGCGGCGATACCTCACATGTGTGGTTTGCACACTGTTTTCATATGTGGGCAGGACTTACGTATGCGTTCGCTTCTGCACGCGAGCTCGCAAGGATGGTGCGCTTTAAATTTTTTTTTTTAATTATTTATTTTACTTTTTAATTTTTATTTTTACACCTTTCTTTTTAAAAAAAAAAATTGATCACTTTTTTTCCTATTACAAGAAATGTAAACATTCCTTGTAATAGAAAAAAGCATGCCAGGACCTCCAAAATATGAGATCTGGGGTCAAAAAGACCTCAGATCTCATATTTACACTGAAATGCTCACTCGGCTCACGGACACTGGGGGGGACGGACCCGATCATCTCCGCCAGCGGGCCCGGTAAGCGGCGGAGATGACCGGAAAGCGGCGGGGGGCACCTCTCCCGCCGCTAAGACCACTTTTATCTTGCAGGGAAGCGCCTGCTGAAAAAATAGATACCGGGTTATGGTAGCTATCTGCTACCATAACAACGGTATTCCACTTCAAACTGCCGCCGTCAAACGACGTACGACGGTCCGGAAGTGGTTAAAGACCATAGTGTATCATTACATTTCAAACTTCACCACAATAGTGACCCTTCTGGTCTTAAATTTTAGGGGGTGGATCGGACTTAGCCTGCATAGAGAGGAACAAATTTAGTGAGAGAATTGTCCAAGTGTGAAACAAAATGGATATATTTAACAGATACCCTCACAATGAAAGTGTTAAATGTAGAACAATTGCTTAATCAGTGACTATTAAATTATATTGGGAAACAAATTTATAAATTCGTTTTGAGATTTAGAAATCCAGGGCATTTGTAATTGAGTTAAAAATGAACAATTGAAATGGGTATTTTATGAACTGTTTTAATATGTTTTATTATTTGTAATTATGTCTAATTAAGTTTGAGGTAATTTTTAGAAAATATTGTATTAGGCTAGTGACGGTGTATTCAGGATGTTGTGCATTGTCATTGGCTGGAACACACATTGGAATAAATGTGTGCAATGAAATGTAATAGTTTATTGTGAAGTACTATTATAGATCGGCTGAAGGGATCTGCTGTAGCATAATGCCACATTGAGGAGTGCTCTATCGCTGTTCACACTCAGTATATCTGTGCACCGTAGTGGGTAGCATGGGGTTAATAGGTGGAGTGGACAGCTGATAAATTCCAGGCACCATGCCGTGTGGCCACGACCTCGGACAACGTTGTAATGATGAAAAGCGGGATCGGAAGAGATGTTGGCATGTCACTGACAGAGGCGAGCTACCGACACAGTGTAACCAATGAGCGTGGTTGGTCACTTCCACTGATCAGTGTATATGATATCCTTATTGCATACAATGTGCTGTTTTTATCTATGTTTGTAAGTGTAATTTCAAGGAGATTTTCAGAATAAACTATTTTAACGGGATTACGCTATGTGGAGCTTTTTTTATACAAGTAATCTAACTCCTGTTAGTGATCCTGGTTCAAGCAACCCCTGTGAGACAGATGAAGCAGCATTTAAATACTAAGGCATTGTGATAGCAGGTTTTTTGGTGAGTTTGTACCCCTAAGGGAGCGGGACTCACGCTGTGTTGACCCTGGTGATTGGTGCATGAAGTTTAACAACTCCTTAGGATTTAGAAAGGACATTTTACCTGTGCCTGCACAGATTCACAGGGTTCCAGCTATCAAGTCTCATTGACAGGAGCGTGGCTATTAGTGTTGAACTTTCTCACTTTATGGTGTTTGATTCTGTTTAATGCTACTGTATAATTATCCATAAATACTGCCTCCTCAGTGTGAGGGGTACATAATAAAAAAAACATAATTTATAAATAAACACACAAGCACACTTTGACAAGTCTTTTATGAAAAAAATCATTTGTAAATCATTGAAAAATCATGTCAGCCTGCAATTCAGATCCTCTTCAACTACACTGCCAACCCACTGAAAGAAAAAAAAAATAGCTGACCCATCAAAACGTCCAATCCCAATGACTGTTTGCCATGAATGACAGCAATGGGGCAGTGGGGTGCAATGTAAACAGTAGTGATGGGGAGCCTGGTTGAAATCATCGACCAAATGGCAATGCCCACCAGCTTGCATCCAACCCAAAAGCACCTACCACCATCACAATCTGATTCCGATGATGACTCACTGTGAACGACATCTCCCTAGCTGATAGTCAAATGTTAACAAAGGGCAGGACATACCTGGCAATACCCATATTTGCTCAGTGATGTAACAAACAAGGTCATCTAGGTTAAGCCCTTTATGACGAAGGGTAAAAAAAATCTTAACGTCTGAACATAGGTTTGCAACCTTGACATGTGTTAGAAAAAATTGTACATATTATTGCAACTACTTATTCAGGTGAATTATATGGTATATTTTTCAGGACATGCTGGGCTTTCATTTGGTGGTAAGTGGGGATGGATATCTCCTGATTTTTTTATTATCAAAGGAAAACTGGCACAAAATAGTAAAAAAAAAACAACATTTTTTTTAACACTTACCTGTATAGTATATTTCTTTCTATTATCATAGTGATAAGAAAAGAACATTTAAAAAATACAAAAATACAAAAATGAAGGAACACTATCATCTTTTATATGTTGCAAAGAATATAACCGAATATGTAAAAAGAAAGGACGCAAAAATTCAAAAAGAATGGATTGCAAAAGAAAGTAGGACAAATCCCCAAAAATGTTTCAAGTATATTAATAGTAAAAAGGTCAGGTCTGAGTATGTAGGCCCTTTACAAAAT
Organism: Glandirana rugosa; assembly: GCA_018402905.1. Taxonomy (NCBI): domain Eukaryota; kingdom Metazoa; phylum Chordata; class Amphibia; order Anura; family Ranidae; genus Glandirana; species Glandirana rugosa. The sequence goes on along the minus strand of BLSH010056776.1, from coordinate 31,545 downwards.
AATCTAGAGTGGCTGACTGGGGACAAAGAGAAGGCAAACTTATTAAATACTTTCTTCAGCTCTGTGTACACAAAGGAGCATGGGGGAGCTCATGTCCATAATGGATGTGATAGTGACACAGCCCCAAATGATTCACAATGGCTCAAAAGTGAAATGGTCCAGAAGTATTTAGACAGAATAAAGGTAGATAAAGCACCTGGACTAATTTTTAGGGACTCCTTAATGACTGGAATAGTACCACTGGATTGGCGAAGGGCCAATGTGGTGCCCATATTTAAAAGGGGATCAAAGTCTATACCAAGAAACTAAAGACCTGTTAGTTTAACTTCTATAATTGGGAAGATGCTGGAGAGTTTAATAAAAGACCACATAGATTAATTCTTGTTGGAAAAAAATGTTTTACGCAATGTGTAAGATAAAGTTTACAGGCTTGGAAAGATCAGTTTGTAAATGGATAGAAAACTGTCTAAAAGACTGAATTCAGAGAGTAGTGGTTAATGATTTTTAGTCTGAATGGTCTAAAGTTATCAGTGGTGTACCCCAAGGTTTAGTGTTGGGGCCCTTACTTTTCAATATATTTATAAATGATATAGGGTCTGGGATTCAAAGTACCATTTCAGTGTTTGCAGATGACACCAAGCTATGCAGTGGAATAACATCCTTACAGAATGTCTCCAACTTACAAGCAGACCACTATGCACTGTTTAATTGGGCAAATATGTGGCAAATGAGGTTTAATGCTGATAAATGCAAAGTTATGCACTTGGGGGCTAAGAATATGCATGCATCATACATACTAGGGGGAGTACAACTGGGGGAATCCATAATGGATAAGGATCTGGGGGCTTTGGTTGATCATAAACTTAATAATGGCATGCAATGCCAAGCTGCGGTTTCCAATGCAAGCAAAATCCTTTCTTGTATTAAGAGAGGTATGGACTTCAGAGAGAGAGACATAATTTTGCCCGGTACAAATCTTTAATGAGGCCTCATCTGGAATATGCAGTTCAGTTTTGGGCACCAGTTCTCAAAAAGGATATTGGGGAACTGGAGAAAGTGCAGAGAAGGGCAACCAAACTAATGGAGGAACTCAGCTATGAGGAAAGATTAGAGGAACTAAGAGGAGATTAAGGGGGAATGTGATCAACATGTACAAATACATGTACAAATACATAAGTGGTCCATATAGTGAACTTGGTGTTGAGTTATTCACTATAAGGTCATCAGAAAGGACAAGGGGGCACTCTTTACGTCTAGAGGAAAAAAGATTTCATCTCCAAATACGGAAAGGTTTCTTCACAGTAAGAGCTGTAAAAATGTGGAATAGACTCCCTCCAGAGGTGGTTCTAGCCAGCACTGTAGATTGCTTTAAAAATGCCTGGATTCTTTCTTTAATGTAAATAATATAACTGGGTACTAACATTTTTAGGTAAAGTTGATCCAGGGAAAATCCAAATGCCTCTCGGGGGATCAGGAAGGAATTTTTTCCCCCGCTATAGCAAATTGGATCATGCTTTGCTGGGGTTTTTTGCCTTCCTCTGGATCAACTGTGGGTGAAGGATTGTGTATATCGTATTGTATGGTTTTATATATATATATATATATGTTTTTTTTATTGGTGAACTAGATGGACTTGTGTCTTTTTACAACCTGGCTAGCTATGTAACTATGTACCACCCTTCCACCAAAGAACAACCTAAAATAAATTCTCCTGCTCCTGACAATCACAGCGATACTACATTGGTGTATAATGATGGGCTGAACACCCCCCTGTTCAGTTCACACCAGAACTTCCGAACAGGGAAAAGGTTTGGCCCCGAGATGCAAACTCTATTAAAGTCTATGGGATCCAAAAATGAAAAATCAACTGTTCCCATTTTGAAGGCTTATATGCATGTTATTGGCTATAAAAAGGGTACGAGGGCATGGGTACTGCCCTGGGAGACAAGTATTAATGCATTTTTAAAAAAAAAAAAGTTTTTACAGGAGCAGTGATTTTAATGATGCTTTAAATATAGTGCTTGGGGGTCTCCTTAGTCTGCCGTAAAGTGGCACATCTGTACTGTGTATAGAACCTGCTGCAGCAAAACTGGCATTTCTAAGAAAAAAAATGCTTTGGGGTGGGGGGAGGGAAGCTCAGGCCCAATGGGCCTGGAATGCAATGGGGTGACCCCACACTGTTTTTCCTCCAATTTTTATTTTACATTCAGCTGTCAGCAGGGAAATGCAAATGACATCTCCCTGACCAGCTGCTTAATGTTAATAACCAATACTGGCTGATGCCAATGGCTAAATATAGTCATGACCATATGTAGTTAATGATTTCACCCAAGGTACCTGCTAGCTTGTTTACAATTTCAAACAAATGTGTACCACCACTAATACCACCACTAAATGAATGGCTTCTGGCTGTCAGAGGTTTAGGTGTGCAAACTAGCCAAATCTGTCAATTTAGCTTGGAGAGCTGCAAAAAGCTTAAGTTCCGGTCAAACTCATAGGCAACACAAATACAAAGCTTATACCAGAAGCATTTAAAAATATAGGAAACAGTTGAGAGATGTATTCAGCATATTGAACTGTAACTGAAGGATTAGAATAAGAAGCGGGGACCCATAATAAAATTGATAAAATAGAGTTCCCAAAGCCACATCTCTGTAGTATTTGACACAAATAATCCAGGGATATAGAACCAAATGCCTTGTAAAGGTTATATGTTGGTGTAATAGATGGATGAGGTGGATCACTTTTTAAACATTGTTGGTGACCTGATATCCTGGGACAAGTACTACCTAGTCCCTATGAACAAGGGTTTGAGGGTGTCTGTTAATCTCAGACCCAAGAATTGTGCAACTTCAGATCTACATTACATAGAGCAAAAATGTTGAGGGTCGTGGGTCTCTTCAGTGGCTTGAATGTTCATGGTAATGTGTGCTTATAATAAAGAAGGTGATAGTTGAGCACCTGTCTTGAAGGTATTAAAATAATAGGTTAGGTGAGGGGATAGAAGAGAAGAATATTTCTTATAATAAGGTGCAATGGAGCTGTCTGGACCTAGTTTTGTTCAATATTTTGATCGACTTATCAACTCAAGGGAATTTTACTTCAGAGATATTAGTAATAAGAGCAGGTTGACCACCACCAAGGATGGTAGGAAGTAGGGCTGAAACAACTAATCAACATAATTGACTTAAATCAATTATGAAAACAGTTGTCAACTATTTTCAGAATCAGTTAGTTAGTCAGCCAATTAGTTATTTGTTTACATATCAGAAAATACAGTGCATCACACATACAGCTCAGTACACTGTCCATAGATGTCAGTAAGTGCCTGAGAACTTATGAATGTGAATATGTGAGGAACAATGCCTTGTGAGACATGTGTATATATACAGTATCTCACAAAAGTGAATACACCCCCTCACATTTTTGTAAATATTTTATTATATCTATTCATGTGACAACACTGAAGAAATAACACTTTGCTACAATGTAAAGTAGTGAGTGTACAACTTGTATAACAGGGTAAATTTGCTGTCCCCTCAAAATAACTCAATACTCAGCCATTAATGTCTAAACCGCTGGCAACAAAAGTGAGTACACCCCTAAGTGAAAATGTCCAAATTGGGCCCAATTAGCCATTTTCCCTCCTTGGTGCCATGTGACTCATTAGTGTTACAAGGTCTCAGGTGTGAATGGGGAGCAGGTGTGTTAAATTTGGTATTATCGCTCTCACTCTCTCATACTGGTCACTGGATGTTCAACATGGCACCTCATGGCAAAGAACTCTCTGACGAACTGAAAAACAAAAATTGTTGTTCTACATAAAGATGGCCTAGGCTATAAGAAGTTTGCTAAGATCCTGAAAGTAAACTGCTGTATGGTCTTGGCCACCGTGCTGCAGCTCAACAGGACAGGTTCCACTCAGAACAGGCCTCACCATGGTCAACCAAAGAAGTTGAGTGCACATACTCAGCGTCCTATCCAGAGGTTGTCTTTGGGAAATAGACATATGAGTACTGCCAGCATTGCTGCTGACAGACTCGTGACTGTCCGACTGGGGGGTGGGGAAGTTGGAGTCGTCGTTACGACCGTCATGAGTATACAGATAAAGGGTTTCTGTTGGAGACCTATCCTGCGACTCATACACGTGAGTTGAAGAAACCAACTGGTACCACTCCGGACAAGACTCACCTTGGACAGGACAACTCGACGTCGTGCCACCGGTTCTGGTATGTCGTCAAATGAAAGTCCTAGA
>BLSH010056761.1:1995925-2008354 GCA_018402905.1 Glandirana rugosa | reverse complement strand
CACACCCACATGAGTGAAAAGAACGGTCGCCAAATCTGTAATTACCAACACACAACTCAATAAAACTCCCCTGTCGTTTAAATGTGACAATATGTTCGACATGCGAATGATGAAATGTAACATCGTTTCACTGTAAAGAAGTCACAACAGTGTACTTTTCTATATTATTTTATAAATGTTTTTACACTTCCCACATGAGTGAAAACACTCTATGACATGCATATTTTTCACACGTAGTTGTGTTTTGTTTATGTCCCACCCGGTAAATATACCTATGTGGAATTATTTTAAGTTTCCCCCCTCACATATACTAATGTGCCACAAACAGGAAGTTAATATCACCAACCATTCCCATTTTATTAAGGTGTATCCATATAAATGGCCCACCCTGTATTTGTTTTGTGTTGATGCACACTTTTTATACGTACAGTATCTCACAAAAGTGAGTACACCCTTCACATTTTTGTAAATATTTTATTATATCTTTTCATGTGACAACACTGAAGAAATGTCACTTTGCTACAATGTAAAGTAGTAAGCGTACAGCTTGTATAACAGTGTAAATTTGCTGTCCCCTCAAAATAACTCAACACACAACCATTAATGTCTAAACCGCTGGCAAGAAAAGTGAGTACACCCACACAAAACTTACCAGTGATGTGCATGAGAGCTTCAGCAGCGGTAGGCAATCACGGGCAGCGAGCCAATGAGGAGGGAGCAGGGGCAGGGCCGAACCGTGCTCCATGTGTGAATGGACACACAGAGCAGCAGCTCGGGAGCAAGCTGCTTGCTGAGGGGTATTCAGCAGGATGGAGGAGCCAGGAGAGCTGACGGGGGACCCAAGAAGAAGAGGATCAGGGCTGCTCTCTGCAAAACGATTACAGCAGGGAAGTATAACATGTGTGTTATTTAAAAAAGAAAAAACTATACGGCGGCAGGTCAACACGTTCCCGCGAATTGCCGTACTGGTACGTTGGCCCTTTAAGTAGCTAGAGCAGGCGTGCACGCGCCCGCTGCACAGCGGGGGAGCTGATGCACGTGGCCGGCGGCTGGGAAAGAGGCAGAACGGGGATCTGTCAATGTAAACAGAGAGATCCCCGTTCTGAAAGGGAAGTAAAGAGAGATCTGCTGTTCCTAGTGATCGGGAACAGCGTTCTCTCTCTACTCCCTGTCCATACACTCCCCCCACAGTTAGAAACACTCCCTAGGGAACACATTTAACCCCTTGATCGCCCCTAGTGTTAACCCTTTCCCTGCCAGTGACATTTACACAGTAATCAGTGCATTTTTATAGCTCTGATCGCTGTATAAATGTCAATGGTCCCAAAAAAAGTGTCAAAAGTGTCCAAACTGTCCGCCGCAATGTCGCAGTCCCTCTAAAAATTGCTGATCACCGCCATTACTAGTATAAAATAAATTAATAATAAAAATGACACAAAAATGCCATAAATCTATCCCCTATTTTGTAGACGCTATAACTTTTGCACAAACCAATCAATATACTCTTATTGTGATTTTTTTTTACCAAAAATATGTAACAGAATACATATTGGCCTAAACTGATGAAGAAATTTGTTTTCTAAAAAAATTTTTTTGGATATTTATTATAGCAAAAAGTAAAAAAATATTGTGTATTTCAAAATTGTTGGTCTTTTTTTGTATATAGCTCAAAAAATAAAAACCGCAGAAGTGATCAAATACAACCAAGAAAGCTCTATTTGTGAGAAAAAAAGGATGTCAATTTTGTTTGGGTACAGCATCGCACGATCACGCATTTGTCAGTTAAAGTGACGAAGATCTGTATTGAAAAAAATGGCCTGGTCAGTAAGTAGGTAAATCTGTCTGGGGCTGAAGTGGTTAATACCACATATGCACATCTAAGTGACCATATTGTCTCATAATCTACGCATGATGATCTTTAAAGACTAAGTTATCCTTTTCCAAAAAATAGCTAATACAGCCAAGAGGCCCCAGTATTTGCTAGCACGTGAAAAGCCTTGGATGCTTACTTCCAGTATTTCAGGAGTGAAAACCAACAGTTTTCATGTCCTAGCAACAAGGTAGGCTGAGGGATGCTAACTAGGAGTTTTTTTAGCCAGGCTTTTGAGGGGACCCAAATGTCCTACAGGTAAAACAATAAAATGAATAATTATTTTACAACGCTGCATAGGTTTTTAACATCTACTGGGACTCCATGGGGTTGATTTACTAAAGCTGGAGAGTGCAAAATCTGGTGCAGCTGTGCATGGTAGCCAATCAGCATCTAACTTCAGCTTGTTCAATTAAGCTCTGACAAAGAAATCTGGAAGCTAATTGGTTTCTATGCAGAGCTGCACCAGATTTTGTACTCTCCATCTTTAGTAAATCAACCACCATGACTGCTATTTTCTGGACAAGATGAACTAAGCCTTTAAGTACATGAATCCAGCAAAAATAATATTCCTGCCTTCTATGTTACTTTTACTTTTTTATGTAAATTTTATTTTTGGGTGGAAGCTAGGCTACTCAAGATTTTAGAGGCTGGTCAAATGACAGCCCACTATTCTTCAACACGCAGTACCTGGGATAAGATTAGGCCCAATCTGATCCTAGTCCGAACCCAACTGAGCTATCTCGCCAGGAATCGGTCACTGTGCCCCACCAATCATAATCGTCTGAGGCATTCCCTGCCCTGTAGCTGTATGTATACACATCCTTTTTAAACGTGGGAATTCAGGGCGAAGAATGCCTCGAGTGCTTATGATTGGTGGTGCATAGTGACAGATTCCTAATGAGACAACTTAGTTGGGTTTGGACTAGGATCCATGCATTATTATTATTATACAGGATTTATATAGCGCCAATAGTTTGCGCAGCGCTTTACAATATGAGGGCAGACAGTACAGTTACAATACAATACAGGAGGAATCGGAGGGCCCTGCTCGTTAAAGCTTACAATGTAGAAGATTACATGCCTGAACGTATCCCTATTCAGTACAAAGGTCTACGTGCTGCAGCATTCTTGTAGAGTCTGTTCAGCTGAGCTCACATTTGATTATTCGGGTGGCAAGGTCGGGGGGGGAAGGGATTATGACAGGTTTCTTAACCTTCTTTGTTCCTAAAAGTTGCTATCAACTTTAAAGACTGGGTTCTCCTGGACATTCAAGTTCTATCAAATGCTTGTTTATCCCCTATAAAGCTCTCTAGACATTCAGCAAATTATTTCCTGAGCGTATGCAGATCATTCAGATATCTTTTCAGACGCCCCCTATCACACAGTGTATATGCAAATTAGTATCTACACTTCCTCTGATAGAAAATTGTGATTAGCAGAAAGCTGTTTATCTAGGTAACTTGTATATTATCTTTCATGACTTACAGGGAATGCTGGGATAAATCTAGAAGTGCTTATCAGACACCTGTCACATTATTAAAACATCAACATTAGCATATCATCCCGATAAAACAGTAGCTTAAAATACAAAATAACACTTGAATATATCAGAAATTCAAAGTTACTACATGCCGTTGACTTTACTGAACATTTTTACCTAAGACAAATCATAATGAGGACATGCCTGTGTACTACAAAAGCTTCCAAAGTCTTTGGATGTAGAGTACTACCGCACACACATAGCGGTCTTACACTGGGTCTGGGATCCATCATGGCATATTAGTCACTACATACTCAGTTGTGCTAATGAACTCTTTAAGAACAGTATAAAATACTGTATGTGGTTTAAAAAAATATGGCAAACATAAAATCATATGACCTCCTATGTTCAAATGAAGTACAAAAATTGACATTAGAAAAACATGGTGGCTGATTATGTTTTACTGAATTGTGTTTAAAAGATAACTTGTTATAGAGTTATACTGACAAGGGGTACTGCTTGGACCTTGAAGAAGGGGACGTACCCCAAAAGCTTGTCCTGAAAAATTTTATGTTAGTGCAAATAAAAAAAGTATCACGGACAGTACTCAATTTTCACTGACAAGTGGAATACTTCATTGGAAAGAAAAAAATATAAAATAGATGCTCTTACCGTAAATGTGGAGTCAGGATCCGCCAGTGATAAAGTGAGGTTTTTATGCAGGACACTCCAGGATTCACAGTTAAGAACATCAGAAGGAGGAGCAGAGCATAAGGTTTGCATGGCTTCTTTCCGCACCTTTAAAGATAGAAAACATATTCTGATCAGTGAACATCCTTAAAGTGGTATTGTGGTATTTAACCGCTTGCCGACTGCTGATCGGCAGTTGACGGCGACAGTGTGGCGCTCCTGCGCAAATCGCCGTCATATGACGGCGGCTGCGAGATCGGGCCCAGTGAGCGCGCGCCGCCGGAGGAGCGCCCGCGCACTCACTGTGTCCGGGGAGGACCAGGGAGCGGGTGCGGCGGATTCGATCTCCGCCGGCCACACGCGATGCCCCCCCCCCCCCGGAGTGAAAGAACGGAGGTCCGTGTAAGTAAACACGGACCTCCGTTCTGTGAGAGGGGGAAGGGCTGTGATCACAGCCTTTCTCTACATGGAAGCTGTGATCGCTTCCCTTCCCCAGCTAGGGCAGTCCCCCCACTGTTAGAACACGCCCAGGGAACACAGTTAACCCTTAGAGCGCCCCTTGCAGGTTAACCCCTTCACTGCCAATGGCATTTTCACAGTAATCAGTGCATTTTTATAGCACTGATTGCTGTATAAATGCCAATGGTCCCAAAAAAGTGTCAAAATGTTCCGACATGTCCGCTGAAATAACACAGTACCGCTAAAAATCGCAGATCACCGCCATTACTAGTAAAAAATAAAAAAAAAACCCAGAAATGAATTCTCATCATCCGTAAACGCGACCACTTTTGCACAAACCAATCAATAAACGGCGATTGCGATTTTTTTTATCACAAATATGAGGAAGAATATAAATCGGCCAAAACCGATGAAAAAAATGTTTTTTTATTATTTTTTTTTTTGGATTTGTATTTTAGCAAAAAGTAAGAAATTTGGGTTATTTTGCAAAATTGTCGCTCTTCTTTTGTTTATAGCGGCGATCAGAAATGACGCAGCGGTGATCAAATTTCACCAAAAGAAAGCTCTATTTGTGGGAAAAAAGGACGCAAATTTCATTTGGGTACAACGCCGCACGACCGTGCAATTTTCGGTTAAAGTGACGCAGTGCCGAATCGCAAAAAGGGCTCTGGTCCTAAAGGGGGAAATCCTTCTGGGGCTGAAGTGGTTAATTCACTTTTTCTTTTTTTTTTTTTTTCTTTTTTTTTTTGAGGTTTATACTTACCTTCTCTGTGCACTAGTAATACACAGAACAGCACCGTTCTGCTTCTTTTTTAGTCCCCTGCTGGCACTGTCCACTTCTCTTCTTCCCTGAGTGTCTCCATAGCAATCTTTGTGCTGGGGGGCATTTGTGCAGGGAGCTCCAGAGCCAGGGTGTGTGCTTCCCTAGACACATGCCACGCGGCTTGGCCATGCCCCCCTGCTCCCTCCTCACAGTATTTGACTGACAGTAGCAAGAGTCAATGGCTTCCACTGCCCTTCGCAAAGCCTGTGAATGCAAAATGAGAGGAGCGCAGGGCTGCCGGTAGGGAAAGCTCTGGATTGTGAGTGGGGTCAATTAAGTGTTTGGGGGGGGAAGGTGAGAAAAGCTATAGAAATTTTTTTTTTACTTTATTGCAGTTCCACTTTATTCCCTCCTTCCAGCCGCCTCTACTACTTTTGACACTTCTCTTTGGTGGAGAGAGCAGGTGACTGGTTTGACAGGTTCCCGTTCCCACTTCCATTCGTATCACCACAGAGATTCCACAAGAAGTTCTCCTCCCTCCCTCCCCACCCGCAACCTGCGTGACCACTCACAAAGTGCAGCACAGCTCAAGAGATCACATCCGGCTGCCCACAATAAATACTCTGGTGCCGGGGACCCGAAGACCGGCCAAGAAAAAGTTTAGGTGGGGGAAGTGCGGGACAACCGGACAGTTGAGTGTCCTTTTATTTAAAGTCAGTAGTTACAGTAGCTGCTGACTTTATTTTTTTATCAGACTAAAGAACCGCTTTAACCAGGAAGTACTGTTGGATATGCTTGCACATTCAATTTTGGAAAAAGTTTGCTTGGCTGTTAACAAAAATCTGTCTATAAAAGCAGCGATAACTGCAGGGCACAGTGTATGTCAGCGCTGCTTTGCACAGAGGTGGACTCCAAATACAGCTGTCGACATTTGTTTCACTATTATATGGGTCGTGGACTGGGTCATGCTTGATCCCGCAAGAGACCCCTTTACCTGCTTACTATAAAATGAATAACTGAGTGTGTTGACATTAAAAATAATTATTTGACAGGTTTTTACTTACATATGCACACCTGGACAACCAAATCTACATGCTGATCTTTAGTTACATAAATGCAGGGAAAAAGAAATGAGGGACATATATATATATTAAAACTGGAGCAGCCAAAATCTGGAGTAGATGTGCATAGTAAACAATCAGTTCTAACTTTTTTCAGTTAAGCTTTGACAATGAATGATTGAAGTGGCTTGGTTGCCATGCACAGTTGCTCCAGATTTTGGGTGCTCCAGCTTTGATAAATTCCCCTCAATGTACCTGACTTCTATCTTACTTTAAAATTTAATGTGAAGCTCATTTTTCTGTGGAGATATCATTATCTCCATAATAAGTAGATGTTCCTACAGGACACAGTGTACTTCAATGCAGGTTTGTGCATTGGCGGACTCCAAATACAGCTGTCTTACATTATGTGTTTTCCATTATATGGATTCCCAGGATGAAACATGTTGGGTTACCCAGGAACGTACAATTATCACAGAAATGTAGAGTTCTGTTGCTATTTGATTACTAGCATGAAGACTTGCCCTGGCTTGCTGACAAAGGTACAGTACCTTTGTTGAACATGAACAAAGAGATGAATTGAGGTCCATTGAGAACCAATGTTAGCTGTCAAAGTTGGAAAATAATAGTAGGTTGGGAATTTGAAGATCTAAACATCCATTTAAGGGACACCTAGTCTTAAGTGCCAAAGGTGCTATGGAGTTGAGTGATGAACCACCTCTACGTTTATACAGCAGCACATGTTTGACAGGCTTCTTTATTACCTATCAGGAAAATAATGGTTATTTACACATAGAGCATGACAGTGTTTTACCTGTCATTTACAATTACACAGAAATATTGCTGTCAATCTTTGGACTTCCAGTGATTTCAAGAGTGATTACCTTAAGTGTGTGAGACTAAAATATCCATCCCTCATTGAGATGGATAAAACATATCACACATGCATTAATCCATGTGGAAATGATGGACAGTGAGCTGAATCAATCTGCCGAGGACTCATCACCCATATGAATGTGTCCTATGGTGGTACCTTCTAAATTCAACATGAGAAAATATTTTTTAGTTCCACAAAGTTTTTATTGAAAGATTCAACATTGTGTACAGTGTGTAGGCAAAATAGAACATTACAATTAAATATTGGTGCCAGAACAGAAAAAGAAGTACATTGGTTGCAAAATACATTTGAGCAATTAAATAGTCTGTTCAATACATAATTTGAGGGATGGTATGATATTTGGTCACCTATTATTCTATGGGTTGAAAGAGGCTATGTTAGCCAGTGCGTGGAAAGGTCAGGTATGTGCATTTCCATAGGTGACGGTTAGTGGCAAGCTTGGAGAGTGAGCACCAAGGTGATGTGGTAGCTATCTTTGTAAGGGTGGGGGGGGGTAGGGGGGTTAGTAAGGGGGGTGTACCCAAGTCTAGGGAGGTGTGTTGAATAGGTGAGTATCAGGAGCGGTTTCAGGAGGGTGGGTCTGTAAAATCCTGCGGGGGAGGGGGTTTTTGCCCTAAATTAGATGAGGGATACGTTTTGAGAAGCAATGCAGTATTCATCAGGAGATTTTTTACCTCTTCTGGCTCCCAATAACCTCTTAACAGGACAAGGAGAAACCAACAGACTATATTTATCAAGGAATCTTCGTTATCCCATACATCTAAATCAGGCTCTACTTATTTCAAAAGTACCATATAATAACATAAAAGAAAAAAAGACACTGGTTCCTAGAGCAATACAGGCAGATTAAGTCATCTGTCCCATTAGACCTTTCCTTTAAATGAGCATGACTAGACAAATTCGGGATTTACACCCCTTGTGCTGAACATGCGTCCCACTGACCCTCGGCATGCAGCCTGTGAGCTGTTGGGTACCATGTACAAAGCAGAGTGGCAGCAGGGTGATTCTCTCTGTGTTTCAGCACCGGCTAAATGCCATCATCACTGCCCATCACTGCAGGGGGCTTAAATTTTACTCCAGTGACCACCAAAGGTAATAGTACTGAAACTAGTGTTGGGGGGGTATTATTGCATTCACTGACACCAATAATCAGGGACACCAATGCTGGAGGCTATTATTGCATACACTGACTCCAGTGCTGGGGGTTATTACTGCATCTGCTGACAGCAATACTGGGGGCTATTGTTGCGTTCACTGACACCAATGTTCAGGGTTATTATTGCATTCAATGACAGCAATGCCGATGAGGAAGTGATCAATAATGGAAAGGAATATGCAAGGTTAACATTCACTGCCATGGCCACCAATGCCCGTGAGAGAGATATTAACTTGACCAGCAATGCAGGTAGGGGTTAACTCTCACTTTCACTGCCTATGAATGTAGGTAGGGGTTCAATTTAACTGCCATAACTACCAAGGTGTGGGGGGGGGGTTCAGGAAATTAATTTTCATTGCCACTGACCGCTAATGTGTGTGTGTTGGGGGGGAGTTAAGTTTCACTGTCACTGCCCATGAATACCAGTGACCCCCAAAGGTAATAGTACTGATACTAGTGTCGGGGGGTATTATTGCATTCACTGACACCAATGTTCAATGACACCAATGCTGGAAGCTTTTATTGCATCCACTGACTCCAGTGCTGGGGGCTATTATTGTGACCACTTACAGTAGTGCTGTTTTACTGCATCTGCTGACACCAAAACTGGAGGCTATTGTTGCGTTCACAGACATCAATATTCAGGGTTATTATTGTATTCAATAACAGTGCTGGGGGCTATTATTGCGTCTGATAACACCAATGCTGGGCGCTATTACTGCATTAACTTACAACAGTGCTAGGGGTTATTAGTGCGTCGACTAACACCAGTGTTCGGGCTATTATTATATCCACTGACACCAGTGCTGGGGGTTATTATTGCATCTGATAACACCAATGCTGGGCACTACTACTGCATTCACTTACATCAGTGCTGGGGGTTATTGCTGCGCCCACTTACACCAGTGCTGGGGGTTATTACTGCGTCCATTGACACCAGAGCTGGGGGCTATTATTGTGTTCACTGACACCAATGCTGGGAGCTATTACTGGGTCCACTGATATTGATGCTGGAGGTTATTATTGCGTACACTGATACCAATGCTGGGGGTTATTATTACATCCACTGACGTCTATGTTGAGGGGTTATTACTGCATCCATTCACACCAATGTTGGAGGTTATTATTGGGTCCACTGACACCAATATTTGGACTTATTATTGTGTCCACAGACACCAATGTTGGGGGTTTTTGTACTCCAACTTCTTCAGTGTGCATTGCGATATGCTGCAAAAAATGCAGCATGACCAAAATGTTTAGGTGTGAAAATGTGCTGCTGCTATGCGGCTGTCGAGGGGTAATTTTCCAGTTGACTACCACTGATCTACACCATCAACCTCAATAAGTACTCAAACAACAAACTTTTTCTATAAAAACACTATTCCATGTATCCTTAGTATAATATTTGCAGTTATTATGTAATGCTCCTACGAAATATCAATACATTTAGTAACACCAGGTAGATTATTTAAAGTGCTTGTCAACCCTGGACAACCACTTTATCCTACAGGTAAGCCTATAACTTATAGCTTACCTGTAGGCGCCTTGCATACTTCCTAAACCTGCACGGTTTAGGAGATATACAGTGTAGTTGCATGTGCCGATGTCATCAGGCACATGCGCAGTGAAGAAACGGCCTCCGTGCCGTTTCTTTACTGAGATCGTGATGCGGTTGGCAGCTCCCGTGCGCATGCGTGGGAGTGACATCACGCGACTCCGGCCAGTCACAGAGCTGGAGTCTGTGGCCCCAGAAGGAAGAGGGGCGGAAGATGGATGCGGCCTGGAGCGGGGACATTGCGGGCTTCCAATGCAGGTAAGTGCCACATAATGGGCTAGTATGCGATGCATACTAGCCCATTGCAGGGTAATAAAGAGGAAGTAAAACCCATCAGGGTTTACTTCCTCTTTAATATGTAAAACAATTAGACCCCTTTCACATTGAAGCGCCACTAAAACAGCGCTAAAGCACCGGCCGTTTTTGCAGTGCTTTAGCGGTGTTTTAGAGGCACTTTTCAGGCACTAGCTGGTGTTTTTTTAAGGTCTCATGACAACAGGACCTTAAAAAAGGGAAAAAACCTGCTTTGTGGTGCTTTCAAAGCGTTTTAAGACGCTTTGGAAGCGCTGCCCATTCATTTCATGGGCAGGGGCGTTTTTGGAGCCCTATTTATAGCGCTCCAAACCCACCCCAAAGATACTGCTAGCAGGACTTTTTCTAACGTCCACCAAGCGCACCACCCGTGTGTGAAAGCACCTATTGTAATGAATGGGAGGCAGTTTTCAGGCGCTTTTCAGGCGCTTTTCAGGCGTTAAAACGCCTGAAAACTGCCTCAGTGTAAAAGGGGTCTCAAATAAGAAAACTTGTAAGAATGCCTAAATGAATCCTAAGCACCAAAGTTGACAAATAGACAAGAATAGCAATTTTTCCATACACTGATAAAAATATATATAAAATCATTTTTACTGCAGTTAAGTTCAATCTATTTTGTGTTACAGTCATTACTGCAGTCTTTCATTTGGCTTGGATCAAAGTTACTCAATTGTGTGCAGCAGAGTATTCCCCTCTACAATTATAGCTTTATTTTAAAATCCTACATTGTAAAAATGTCTACACAATTATAATAACATGTTATCAACAGACCATTTAAAAATCTCACATAAGAGGTTTGATGGCTCTTTGATGCCGGTTACACAGAACCAGCTAATTAATGTCTCTGCCTGAAAACACTTCCTGAATAATGTCAGAGGCCATGTGACACCATCTTTAAAGGAGTTGTAAAGGCAGAAGGTTTTTTTTTCTTAATGCATTCTATGTATTAAGTTAAAAAACTTTCTGTGTGTAGCAGCCCCCCTAATTACTTACCTGAGCACCTTCACTCTGCAGCGATGTCCACAAATGTCTTAGCCATCCAGGAATCTTTCTCCTGATTGACTGAGACACAACAGTGGTGCCATTGGCTCCCATGGCTGTCAATCAAGATCGGTTAGCCAATCAGGGTATAGAGGGGGTGGGGTCAGGTTGGGCTCCGTGTCTGAAAGGATGCACGGAACTGTGACTTGACTCGGGTGCCCCCATAGAAAGCTGAAGGCTGTGGGAGCACTCGACAGGAGGGAGCGGCCAGGAGCAGCAAAGAAGGACTCGAAAAGAGGAGGATCCGGGCTGCTCTGTGCAAAACCACTGCACAGAGGAGGGAAGTAAAACATGTTTGTTATTTTTTTCTTTTTTTAAAAACAGACTTTACAATCACTTTAAACAGCAAATTGTTATATTGTACGTACCTCCTCAGGCTGACTTGGATCTAACTGTTCAGCAATAAGCTGCAGTTGTTCCTGGTTCATAAATGTATAACTCTGCAACAATAAATAAATACATAAATAAATAAATCATACAGACACTAAATACCTTGAAATATTGCCATGTGTTATTTCTAAGGTAATATACAAAGTAGTGCAGTATTTCTTCATTCCAGTCCTTGGGTCCTCCAACAATTCCACCCTTATGTAAAAAATTGAAGGGTCTTCCAACTTAGGCTCTCAATACACAAGACTGCTGCAGCTACAGATACAGGAATGAAGATTCTTATAACGCTTACTTCATTAATGTGAGAACTGTTCCACAGCTGATCCATATCAGTCCCTGGTTGCAATAGCAAAGCCATACTCCACAAACATTAAATGTCAGAAATGCACTAAAGTCTCGTGTACACAGACATTCCCCTACCCAATAAGCCCCACTCTTAACATACACTGAGCAAATTTATAAACGCAACACTTTTGTTCTTCCCCTATTTATCATGAGCTGAACTCAAAGAGCTACGACTTTTTCTAAGTACACAAAAGGCCTGTTTCTCTCAAATATTGTTTACAAATCTGTCTAAATCTCTGTTAGTGAGCACTTCTCCTTTGCCGAGATAATCCATCCACCTCACAGGTGTGGCATATCAAGATGCTGATTAAACAGCATGATTATTGCACAGGTGTGCCTTAGGCTGGCCACAATAAAACCCCACTCTAAAATGAGCAGTTTTACTGTATGGGGGGGGGGGGGGGGG